>JAVSBV010153182.1:0-15149 GCA_033117975.1 Parotocinclus spilosoma
GTTAAGGTACTGGACTCTGGACCTGAAGGTCCTGGGTTCAAATCCCACCTCTGCCAAGCTACCACAGTTGGGTCCTTAAGCAAGGCCCTTAACCAGCTTGAATTGTAAGACTGTATAAGTTGTAAGTTACACTGGATAAAGGCGTCTGCTAAATTCCGTAAATGTAAATTAGAATTCAATAGAATATTAAATGATAGAAGGGAATAGACTAGATGAAACACAATCCCAATAGAAAAGCTGATCAGTTTTTTCAGGCTATGGATATCTCAACAGGGTCGATGTTCTACAAGCTGTAAAATGCAGATCCTGTTCCACATCCAAGAAGGGGTCAAGAGCCTAACCCAGAATTCACTGGACACAGACACACCAAGGAAAGAGTCCCAGCCCACAGCAGGGTCTCGTAAATATACCATTCAACGTTTATGTTGCAAGCTCCACTCAGTATTTCACTCTAGCTTTTCAGGAACTGCTGAAGTTGCATCTGCTGGATTTTTTATACACTGTTCTCTCTATTAGACACAAAACATCAAATTGCTCTACTTGTGTACATGTAAAGTCAGAGACAGCAGCTGAAATGCTGCTGCACGATTTGTGTTAGTCGTTGTCTAATCCATCAGTGCACACAGGGTGCTCCCTGCAGGATTCTGGGGGTGGTAATTGTTGACTGGTGGACTATTATCAATGCATCAGTGACACTAAGGTGGTTTAAAACTCCAGCAGCACTGCTAATCCACTGCCTGATCCACTTGTATCAATGCAAACCACACCAAAAACACACCACTAACATAGTCGCTGCAGTGCTGAGAATCACCAAAAAGTATCTGTGGTGGTAATATGGGGGTCCTGACAAATAAAGAAGAGACTAAAGGACTAGCTTTAAAAAAAATAGTCTGTTTATACTTACTAGTTTTTCCTTGCCTCTGGCAGCTGTGGTTCACTTATTTGGGATCTGGCCCTTTTGTAAACGTGCTTTGACACATTGTAAATTGTTAAAAATGCTCTAGAAATAAATGTATCATTTGCTTTTTAATTATCTATAGATAATTTCTGAGCTGCTCAGCTCTTAATTAAGATAAGCAATATCAAAGGAGAGCTAGTTTAAAAGCAATGTTAAACTGTAGATGCAAACATGTTACTCTTTCATGGGAAACGACAGGGATCTGCTGTTAATGGAAACCTTAATAGCAACATGCACTATCAAGTTCTATCTTAACCCCTATCCAAGTTGTTTTTGGGAACTCCCTGCAGCCCCACCTCGATTTAATTCTCCTCACGGACATTCTCGTTCAGGCTCTAGGTCCAATTAGAGAGCAGCGAAGGATGAAGAGTGAACATTAACACTTCCATCAGTCATCTCATTAACAAAGCACACATGAACCCTGAATGGCCTATCATGCAAGGAGCACAACAGAGTCAGAATATAAAGTACAGAACATACAAACATAATCACACAATGCTCCAAGGACTATGCAAATTTACAATAGCACTCCAGCATGTTTTAGCCCAATGACTGACTTTAAAAGTATGGAAAAAACCCATGGGAACCTTGTTTATATAAAACCCAAACCTAGGCTTAAAAAGGCAGTTGGTTTATATGCTCATTTATATCTACTTTTACGTATTCTAGGTAATATACATTAGGTCTAAAAATGTGATCGCCAACCTTTCTGCCATTTTTAGAAGGGAGAATGTGCGGTTACACAAAATAGCCAAACACCTCGTACAGACAACACAAAACTAAAGTAAAGCACAGGTATTTTCTCTGTATCCCGTCTGAAGAACTGTCCTTAGTCTTGTTTTTGCAATCGAGCTTCAAGTATCTTGATGTGTATATTCAGGGATTTGATTAACCGTACAGTCGCAGCTGACTCTTGGTCACTTGATGGATCATCGATCTCCACACATTTTTGTCCTTCATCAATGTGATCCATGAAGTATTTCGGCAGGACAGTGGAATAGTTTTCCATTGCTTTCTCCACCTCTCCCCATTTATCCAAGCTTGGGACCGACATGCAGCTGTTTCCAGTTACATGGCTGGGGTGTTTTGCATATGCATGTCAATGACAATTTGGAGACGCCAGTTAACCTAACACGCATGTCTTCGGACCGTGGGAGGAAACCGGAGTACCCGGAGTAAACCCACACAGACAAGGGGAGGACATGCAGACTCCACACAGAAAGGATCCAAGCCGCTCCACCCTGGGATTGAACCCGGGACCTTCTTGTTGTAAGGTAAGCAGTGCTACCCACCAATGTGTACATTTAGGTTAAGATTGTATAACATTGAGCACAAATGCCTTAGAGGACGGGATGAAAATGCTCAAATATTCTAAATTATATAGTACACACACCAAAAAATGAATTAGCTCATGAGGACTCATTTTATCATCTATTTTGTTTTAGAATTTAGTTTATTTATTTTATTTCTAATAAAAATTCTATTATTAATTTATTATTTAATAATTTATTATATTTATATTTTTCTATAATTTAATATACTTTTAAGTATTTATTTAATTAACATCTTAGGCCACCCATGGAGGATGGGTCCCCTGTTGAGTCTTGGTCCTCCCAAGGTTTCTTCCGACCACTTTCAGGGAGTTTTTCCTTTCCACTGTCGCCCTAGGCTTGCTCTACTTGGGACTGGCCTTTTAAAATAATAGAATATTGTAGAGCAGCTTTGAGACAATGCACCATTGTAAATAGCCCTATATAAATAAATTTTGAATTGAACTGAATTGAATTGAAATATCATCCTCAAGCAATTCATAATTGTAGAACCTGCAACTTATTACTTACTTTAGTGTAGAAAGAGAATGCAACAACACAAGGTCTCCATGTTAAGCCCACTGTGGAAGTGGATACCAGTGCTGTCTGTAAGACAGGAAATTAGATCATCGTTCTAGTGCCGATAATGAACAAGGTTACATTTCCCCTTTAATGGCAAACTGAGCCATGGTCCACAGAGAGACAACCAGAACTGACTACTGCTGAATCAGCCATTATAGTTCTTTCATGAACACAACAGGAGGCAAATGATTACATTTCATTTATATTAGAGAGCAATTCTTGAAATAAAGCATTCTTTGGTGTATATTCAAATGATGACATGCTGTTTAGTCTCAGCGTTCTTGTGGCTGTGGATTACTGCTCTGTGATTACTTCCTGTTCAGGCAGTAGACGAGATGACATCATTTTTTAGACGCTAGTCATGCTGAGATGACATACCACCATAGGTTAAACATCTCCTGACTGAGCCGTTTCCTCCTGACATTGATGAACGCACAACCTCCTGTTTTTTGTGAATGGTTTATATTGTCAGTATATTATTTTGATGTTAGAAACAATAGACCAATTTCATATAGGGGAAGATGACTAAACTATTACCTGTCATACCAAACTATTTATAGAGTTACAAGAAATCCTACTGTATAAGGAAAATGCAGCTTAGAATGACATTGTCATAGTTTCATTTTAATTGCTGTTTATTAAGCATAAAGGTCA
This sequence comes from Parotocinclus spilosoma, assembly GCA_033117975.1. Lineage (NCBI taxonomy): Eukaryota > Metazoa > Chordata > Actinopteri > Siluriformes > Loricariidae > Parotocinclus > Parotocinclus spilosoma. Next base: position 3,505 of record JAVSBV010153182.1, read on the forward strand.
TTGGAAGATCAGTCAAGAATACTATGTAGTATATAATTAATGAACATTTTACATCATTTAGCAGACAGTCTTATCTAGGGAGACTTACAAATGTTAAGTCTTTTATTCCAAGTGATTGTGGGTTAAGTGTCTAATAGAGCCCTGGATCTTTTGTTCCACAGTCCAGTCTATAACTACTCTGCTATCACAGCCCGATTAATGAACAAGTGGGTGTGTTATGGATGACACGTGAAATTCCTCAGGGTTTAACAATTAATGCTTGCAAGCTAAACAGTAACACTTTAAACCTTTTACCAGTAGATGCAGATATACTTGAACTGCGAAAGTATAGTCTTATAAATAATACTATAAACAGATGGATGTTAAGGTAGTCCATTAATATATTTTTAGCAATAATTTAAAAATACTTGCCAGACAAACTAAGCACATATTTTATTACCATTAACAGGATGCAAGACCAGAAAGTCATCGTAGTCTGAACACTTGTGTGCTAAATTATTGCAACGTTCAGGCATCTTATGTACGCTTCTTACAAAAAAAAGGGTTATTTCATTGGGGGATGCTTAATTTTTGCGAGCAGTATACTGCTCTTAATAGTTGTATTGCCGACTATATTAATTTGGCAAATTCTTCTTTTAACCAACATAAACATTTCTATGACTTGTGTCCATGTTTCCCTTCTGCCAGTTCAGACCAGGCCAGATAGCATTACTGGCTCTCTCTCAACAATTTGCCTTGTGGTTTGTCCCTCCTCAAACCACTGGCACCCACAAGCCCTGCTTGCACAAGTCGTGCTCTTTACAGTCATGTGGCCTACAAGGTTTGGCCCTTGTCAAAATTACTAGGCGCTAATATTAAAATTTCTTCTGCATCCAACACATCTATGAGAACTGTGAGAACTGATAGTTTGTGTACTGTATGATATATACAATACCACGCTCAGATACAACATTATTTGTCATTGCCACATGCTATTGCCATTGGTTGTGCCACAAGAATGTCATTGTGCAAGCTTACAGTGTCACAGTGATTTGATCTGTGCCAACAAGCACTTGAAGTAGCTTCAAAAAAGGTTCAGGTAAAGAGACATTTTAAGAGATAATGGGATGTCTTTCATCAGAGCCTCGTTTGTTTTGGAGCCCTATGAAGGTGATTAAATATGGACATTTTCAGAAGCCAATTCAGTGTGCCAGAGAATCACAGCGTTCAACAACAGAGAACACGACATTGGAACGAAAGCTGCGTGCTCATCGTTCATTCCTTTAAGCAGGGTTTAAATGAACACAAACAGATCAAGCATCACTGTCCATCGCTTTTAAAGCCTTTAGCCAGAGCATACCTTGCAACACCAAGATATACCTGTTGTGTTTCTGGAATTAGTTGGCTTCTTCTTTAAAGCCGCTGTTCCATTTTAAGACCAGTTTGCTCCAGTATTATTAATTGTTTTAAATGACATGGTTGAGTATTTTCTAATCTAATAGTCTCATCTGCCTCATGCTGAGCACAGTGCCAACAAAAAAACAAGTTTGTTTATTACCAATAATTGAATATATTTGCCTGTACTTTACATGTATGATTTGTTACTTACTTATCTGACGTTGCCAGATTTTCACCAGAGCCAGCCTAAGCATAAATTCTTGCCAAACAGCCTCCATCTGCACATGAGAGGCAGAGAATGCATGTTTAAGAAAAAAACAGTACATTTGTGTACCCATGCTTGGTGTTTATAGCCTCACTATTACCATGTCCAAGATGCATAGCAGAAATTTGCATCACCGTTAAATACTCTGTCTGCAAAAAAAATCCTTTAAAATACATTGACCAACTGTGCAAATGGGGTAACTTCCCAAAATTGTTTGGGATGGCGTAAAATTATTCAAGGCTTTAAAATTTGTAATACTCGACGGTATGTCTGGTTTGTGCATATCCACTTGTGTAAGTGGATAAACTAAGTTTGCTGTTGCTGTCACTGACAGATCTGACACTATTATTGGAACTAGCAGTGTGCATTGGGGTTATTGCTTCTTTTGAAGACACTGCTCACAAAATGAATGAAATTCAAAATGAATATGAAGAAGATCTTACAAAAACTTCTGGACAATCTGATCCTGTCCATGCCACGTCACTGTCGGTGTGTTTTGGCAGTCTTGGGTGACCATAAACCCTACTGACCAGTCAATGTGTGGCACTCTGGTCCAGTTTAACATACTTCTGTTCACCCCTAAGAATATGGTACTTGCTACACACTCAGTAATTGAGTTTGCATCATTTGCTTAATCAAACAACTTTCTTTAATTTTTTATTTGCTTTTCTGATGATCTTGTTTTAATCAAATAAAATCACCAGATACTTCATATTCATTTTGAGATATCCCCTAATTTTTGTGAGCAATCAAACTGCCACCGTTGGTCTACTGAGCAAGGCCCGTATCTCACAACTGATGGAACTGCACACTGAAAGACTGTATTAGTTGCAGGTAGTTCTGAATAAAAGTGTTGTGATGTGCCAAATTACTAAAGGTAACTAGTGAGCCAGGTACAAGGAAAATTTAACCCTACCTAGCAAACTACACTGCTCACTAAAATTAGGGGATATTTCATTTTGGGGTATCCCCTAATTTTTGTGAGCAGTACAGATAAGCACACCGGATGCAAGTAATGTGCCCACTAAATTAGCCATGAGTATCATCAGTTGTGTTGCAGTACTTAAGTCTGGTCTCTTTCTCTTATCTCAATCTTGACCACATTTTTACTTATTTTTGGAAGAGACCAGCTGTATCCAGTGCAAAAAACAACCAAGTTTGATACAACCAATCACTGTGGTGCACAAATGAACTTTTTAGCCCTGCTTATTCCCACACATGCCACATCCTCAAAGTGGAGGATGGACCAACAAAAGTGATTGTTCCTGTTACCCATTAAGAAATTTATTACACAATAGTCAATTTCACAAGACAACAAACATTTTTCCTTGTGTAAAAAATGTTCTCTTTTAGCTACCCTACAATGACAGCTGTGTTGTGTGAAAGTTGTAAGTATGTAGTGGCACTGCCAATGTAATACCCAGAACTCTCTTCTTGTTAATACATTTACTATAAAACTTACTTTACTATTGCAGAGAACGCCAAGCAATGCTTTCCAGATCATGCTGATTTAGCGAAGCCAGTGAACCCTTGGGTCGCTCTATTTCACCAGACAGAAACTGTGAACAGCAGTATAGTCTGTAGTCCATATCTTGTTAGGTTATTAAGCCTGACTGCTTACTAGTTTATCTTCCTTTATCCTTGTTGGGAGGAAAATTATAGCTTTAAGGAGACTTCCAGAGCCTTGCGGATTTCCTGAGACTGTATGACGTCAAAATCTCAGCCATGTCCGAAGATTCCTATTTTCTCTAGTCCGCTGATGACGACAACTGGTCTAAACATGAAGGTAGCCTGTTCTCTGTGATGATATCCAGATGCAACAGAGTACTTATGGTTTTGGAACCCCACTGTCATTTTAATTATGGACAAAGGTCTACCTCTCTAAAATGGTTAGACGTGGTGTTTATCTCACTAGATTATTACACACTCACACACAAGCTCAGTCGTTAAAGCTCTGGCCTATTACGCAGAACGTTGCGTGTTCAAATTTCAGACACATCCAGGTGTCACTGCAAGGGCCTTAAGCCGGTATTAAAGGTATCTGAACAATGTAAATACAATTAGTTGACCTGTAATGCCACTGTCACCCTCCTTTCCTCTCTCTCAAGCTTTTCTGGAACAAAGGAATTGCCAATACATTTCCACACATTTTCCACAGAAGTTATTTATGGTTTGAGCTGCTAATGAAACAACGTTGTTGTCAGGGTGTTGGTTAGCCTGAATGTGTATTAAGGATAATCCTACTGAATATTTAATATTGCTATAATTAACCCACAAAAACCATAAGAGTGCAGGGATTTCTGATTGATTTTTTTAAAGCAATGCAGGTCCTCATTGTATATCATAATTATTACACAAACATCTTTACTAATGATTTTGCATCTTATTACTGAAACTGGAGGCATTGGTTCCCCAACAGAAGACAGTAAGCACTTTCAGTAATTACATAAAGTCCCATGACATTACTATATAAAACTTTAATTTTTGAAAAGACATATTTAAATACGTACACAAAAATATATAAAACTAACAACCCTGTGCACATTCAGCAAACATTTTTGAGCAGACATGCAGATCCTGTAGACAGATCTGGAGCCTTTGTATTGAGGGTACACCTTAAAATACATTTGATTAAAACAAGTCAGTTCAAAACATCCAAAAGGAACCCTTGCTTGCTAAGCAACTACGGCCAAGTAATCCAATTTAAAAGGAAACAAGCAGTTATATCCAATATGAATAACTAAAAAAATAGAGATGCCATAAGGAAAACTTGCGAGGCTTCAAAGGCGAATGGAAACAGGAATACTGCATATGACAATGGTAAAGCAAAGCATTTGTGTCATATCTTAGAAGCAAAGAAGTAGTGTGCTTAGTGTGTTGGTAAGAACAAAGTGTACAATGGCCTTACTGAAATGCAGGTGCATGGGGTGAATTCTACACAGTATGCCTAGGGCACATTATTTTCCCTTAGCCAAGTGCACACAAGCACGTAGAATTCTCCAGATATTTTCTCTTACCCATGTTTGAGCTTCCCAGATTCATTCATCCAGAATGAGAGTGGAAAACCTAGGAACAACAACTATAGTATTTGCATGGATATTATACACCATGGTGTCTAATCTCATCAAGGGAGAATGATAGCAGGTTTCCAACTGAGCAGGAGCACACCATCTTATGAAAGCCAAAACCAACAGATTAATAAATATGGAATGGAATAAAGTTCCAGTTCTTTGTGACGCAGAATGGACACTTCAATCCCAAAGAATAATGTGCACTGCTGTTAAGATTCGAAAGAGTCTAGTTCTACTTAAAACCTTTATCTCTTGGACATACACCAAATTGTGGTATTCTGTACGAATGTGAACTTAAGCCAAAAGTATATGTGAAACTATTATGCACCTTCTAATTGCAGTGGTTCGCATCTAAGGTTTTAGCTGACGCAACGCTGTGGTCGCGGTCCACTCCCTGTTACAACACTAATCCCTCATGCAACATGTCCAATCCATGCTCGCACATTTCCTGTTTCCTAATTAGCCGTTTGACCAAGCAAGTCCACATGATTATGGTAAAATCAAACAAGAATAAATAAACACTATTAAAATAGTTGCCTTACTTTCAGCAACTGGAAGGATAAGTGTCAGTCCTGTAGACAGGGTTAACTGACAGGGTTAACTGACTTTAGTTGGCACTTTGTCTGCATGTTGTCACATACAAGTCCATACGGACCTAAAGTGTTGGAATCAGGATACAAGCACCACCGCTATTAATGAGATGAACGATAAAAGTAAAATACAATTTTTAAAAGTACGAGAATATAGGGGAATCAATGGCTCATCATCCATTGAGAGTCTTTAGTAACTGTGTCCCAAAGCAGCAAAACCAGCAATTTTGCAACATTTAAAATACTACTGAGTCTGCAAAAACTGTACTTTCACATACAAAGTTGGTTGAGATCAAGTTCTGACAGGTCCAGCCATTGTCATTCGTCAGTTGGTCAGAAACATGGTCACAGAGTGGAAGTGCGTTCTTGCTGGTAAGATCCCATAGGGGTCAAAAGATCAAGTAGCTGAGCAACCTTAGTGCCAGTCTTCACTGGCTGAGCCCCGTCTGGTAATTGCTCTCAGTGGACTGCGTGAAATCGAGCCCTTCTTCTTCCAGCGTACTGTATGGACATAAACAGAACGTGATTAAGCATACACAAAGAGATGACCAAATAATACATGACTCTATGTTAAATATTACTTATAGTAAGAAAACACACTCCCATTGCTTTGATCTAACTAGTTGAAGTTAATAAGCAACAACTGATCCCATTCCCCATCATCTTACCTTTACCCAGACTGGCTGGTAGTGTCAATCCTTTGACAACAGAGGGTGCGATGGGTACCTCATCGTCCTTTGCAACACCCTCAGTATGTCCCAGCGTGGCACAGCCATCCTGATAGTCATTCAGTGCCCTCTGAAAAGATCGTGCCAGGCAGGCTGTCATGTCCTTTGCCCGTTCGACACGGCTACACCAGAACACCCTACACTGCAGCTGCTGACCTGGCTGTCTGCATATATATAGGAAGACATTCGGATGGGCCGTGTGGGAGGTACAGTACGCAATGTCGTGTAGGTAGGTCTTGGTCAGCTGTCTCCCTGTGCTCAACTCTTTGACTTCCACGTAGCGTGGCCGCACCACCAGTGCATGGTCTTTAGATAACTTCCTGGGTGCACCATCCAGTAGCCGATCAATAGCATCCTCTGCCTGCTCCAGATCCAGGGAGAAAATCTTTTTGGTGCCTAGATAGTGTACTTTGAATATGGGGTCCCCATGGGACAGGCTTTCAGTTCGGTCTCGTTTAAAGTGCCTGCGCAGGGCAGCAGGAGAGTTCTTTAGGGCCTGCATCAAGTGAAAGGAGGCCAAAGACATGGTGGAAGGATGCTGGGAGGGGGGTCGTCTTTTAGGACGAGAGGGCTCCTATGTCCCTTTTTCCAGTAATTGTCCCAGTGTAGCGTTAGGAGTTACTTCCAGGATCTGAAAGAGAAAGAAACATGGAAAGGATTTTAGCTGTGGAGTATTGTAGCATTCACCTTTGCTGTAATGGCTAAATATTTGTTAAAGGTTGATACAAAAATTACAATTGTCTGTTTAACTACACATTTCCTTCTTACATAGAACTGAAACAATTTGCAGGCAACTATTACAGTGCAAAAGAAGCATTGCTGTTGAAAGGAAACAAGTGCAAGACACAACAACAGTCAGAGGAAATGATAGTCTCCACTAAAGAATTTTGATAATTCAAGATTGCTGAAAACTGTTGTTTAGGTTAAACTTCATAGGAAGATGATGGATTTCTTTTATTTGCAAATTGTACTCACAAAGTGACAGACTTTTTCAGGAAAGGTTAGCTAAATTACATTTGGTAACCATCTTTTTCTTTTACATGTTTTCTATTTAAAGCAACTAACAAAACAATGAATAGCTGAACAGTTTCTCACTAAGTTGCAATAACTGTATCCCATGGTTTTGACTGAAGTACTGACACCTTATTAACTAAAGCAGGCGATGCAAAACAGTTTATCCTTAATGTCCACAGGTTTTTACAAGCCTAGTGAGGCTATATTAAATGCATGCTTTGCTGGGTCAAACATATAATATGCAATTTGGACACCTTGGAGGTCAAACATGTTAATCTATAGTAAGAGTCGGCAATACAGACAAGGCAAAGGTTAGATATCCTCAGCGGTCTTCTTTATTTTAATGAACTGTATGTTCACTCTTCAGTTCTCACCATTATTTCTTGATTCCTGACAGCTTCTGAAGTTGACCAGGACCTGGACTAGTGACCGTTGCAGCTATGAAGGCCATTGTTGAGCCAGCCACAGACAGGAAGCAGCTTTAGTCCACATCCCCAGGGTACACAAATATTTCTTGTCCAAAGGACAATGGCATGTGTGGTTGTATAGGACATTTTAAGGTACACAAACAAGAAATGTCTTGACAATGAATTGACCCCAGAAGAAAAGCCAACAAAGAGACCATTCCCAAACAGGAGACATGTGAGTAACTGACTTCTGCTCAGACAGTATCAACTTTGATCCATATGGACAAACCATTATACTGGAGGAAATGGGCAGGGGTGTGTGGGATGGGAGCAGACTCTGCAAGGTAATGCATGTGCTTTAATCAGCCGGCCAGTGGAAAATTCAAGAAGCGTGTGTGTAGTTAAAAAGCGTGTAGGTAAGGCCAACCATATACTGTAAGACGAAATGATGTTCCTTATGATCACAACACAACACGAGTACAGACCAAATACACAGGACAACAGTCAGCGGTGTTAAAATACTGTAAAGTTATTCAAACTCAACAGAGATGCTGACAATGTTACGGATTAAGTTTAATTCATATGCTACTGATTAAATTAGATACTATTAAATTCAAGTATAGGGCACAATAAAGATTTATCCTTTCAATTTATTTTTCAAATGTATTAAAACGATATTTAATCTGCTCACCTCTCATGCGCTCGTCACCCGTTTGAGGCTCCACATGGAAAACGGGATTTCAGATACCTCTGGATGTCGGTTTCTGATTTACAAATCAGGACAAAACGCAACTTGTACAGCGAATATGATCATTAAAACAAAATATGCTACAGACAAAACGCTGCTTCTTCCGACTACAAGTTTAGAACAATAACAGAGGAACATTAAGCACAATAATCGCGTCGTGCAACGTTCAATCACAAGAACACGCGCGCGCTCCCTCTCCTACAGACTTCACTCTGAGTGACTGACTCAAAGCGCGTTCCCGCGGCTGTATTTGAGATGCGCAGGATCCGCCTCCAGCGCGAGCGCGCACCACGATGGGCGTGTGGTCGCCTTTAAAAACCGCGCACTAGCCTACTAAGTAGTCTGTTAGAATAGTAGTTCATACAGTCGTCTGTCCGTTACACTTTCTGTAGTTTTGGAATTGAGTAAAAGCCTATTGAATAGAAACTCGGTGTTTCGAATATGTTGTATCACAGACTGATTGAATATCATCGATACGGTAGTTTGGTGACTGCTCATAAAAACTAGGCCATATTTAATTATGGGATTTTCATTGTGAAATATACACTAATTTGTGTGAGTAGTATACTTAGAATGGTACAAGGCAGTTTTGGACACGTCCAAATATTTCCTATTCAGTGTACAATAAAAATATGCATCATTAACGGAATTAATTTGCAATTTCTGTAATACATAATGGACACGAGCAATATGAACAATCATATACACTTCCCGGCCACTTTATTAGGTACAGCTGTTCAACTCGTCGCAAAGATCAGCCAGAGTGCAAAAAGAAAGGTTATTTAAGTGATTTTGCACCTCGCATGATTGTTGGTGCTAGATTGGCTACTGGAAAATAACCTTGCTGGAGGAAAATGTCCAGAATGCTTTGAGCTGATATATGGGCAACAGTAGCTCAAATAACTGCTTCTTACAACCACTGTATGTTGAAAAGCATCTCTGAAGTCAGCACATGTGAAACCTTGAAGCAGATGGGCTAAAACTAGAAAACTATACCAGGTGTTGCTCTTGCGAGCTAAGAGACGGCAACTGAGGCTACGGTTTGTACAGGCTCATCAAAACTGGACAATGGAATATTAGAGAAAACGTTGCCAGGTTTCATGACTTGATTTCTGCTGTGACATTTGGATGGTATTTGTAAGCAGCGTGACAACATGGGCACATTCTGTCTTATACTGAATGTTCAGGCTGGTGACGGTGGTGTAATGGTCTGGGTATTTAGTACTGGACCATTACTACCAGCTGTGCATTGTTAAATGTCATAGCCTTCCTGAGTTTTGTTGCTGAGTACGTGTATGCCTTTATGACCTCGTTGTATCATCTTTGGTTGGTTACTTCCAGCCAAATAGTGTGCCATGTCATGAAGCTCCTAAGGATGTGATGGAACAGAAGATTCACATCATGTGCGTGCAACTGACAAATCTGCAGAAACTGATGCTATCATGTCAAAAGGGATCAACATCTCTGGAGAATGTTCACAAGCATGACATGCAGACGCCACACAGAAATGACCCAGGCCCCTCCACCCTGGGATTGAACCCACCGGTACCCACCGAGCCATCGTGCTGCCAAATTATATCACTTACTTTCCATAGCTACCTAAACAAGTACAGTGTCGGGAGCTAACTGGCTTAACAGGGCACAAGGGGGAAATCAACCATAAACAAGGGTCCAGTCCATCACAGAGGACATGCATGCACATACACACACTCACTCACATGAGGACAATTGTAGAGACACTAAACTGACCTAAAGCTTGTATATGGATTGCAGAAGGAGACCTGAGTACCCTGAGGACACCCATTCAGATATGGAGAGAACATGCAAACTCCACATAGTGTGACGTCGCGATACTGTGCAGCCAATATTAATATTATGCATAATAGATGAGCGTCCGTGATTTTATATAACAGCTGATATAACAACATGTGCAAGAGATTACTTTGGGAAATCTTTCACATATGCTACTTAAAACTTTACTGTGCAAAACAGAAGCCGCATATTAGCCATGTGGGATTGACTTCTCTGGGCTCGGGGACATCTAGGATGGACCATCACACAGTGGAAACAAGTGTTGTGTGCACATGTATCTGCATTTCAGGTCTAGAGAATTATGGACACTGTGTGCACTGGGCCAAAGACTGTTATAAGTAACAAGTCCAAGAGCCATGGCCTGTCATGGTATAGGTTTGTGTCAGTGCCCTTGTTAAAGTTCATTTACATTTCTGTGATGGCAGCATTAATGTAGAATAGAATCTTAGAGGAACATATGCTACCCTTAATAATTGCTACCATCATAATTATAAGGGATTTTTATAATGGGTTGCAGGTCTGAAATGCAGGAATGGATGTTTATTAACAAATTCGATTTGACCAGAATAATCATTAAATATCTCAGATTCATACTGTCTGCAATGAAATAAATGTCAAAGTAAATGTAAGGAACACTGTGTGTTTTTATATGCAGTTTCCATAGTGGCCCAACCTTTTCTGATTTGGTGTTGTATATTTTATCTAATTCTCTTTAGGTTGACTGTGGGGCACCGGCAGTTAGGTGCTGTGTCTGAAATGGTCCCCTAATCAATATTCACTAAATTCTACATCCTATACAAATAGACCATTAACATTTAGGGTTAATTTCAGAAACCTTACCTTACAGGACTGATTATTACTATGTGACAGCAGATTAAATTTAATGAACTGTGAAGATATTTGAAATTGCAATTCAGGTCTAGTGAATTGAATATGTTAGCTAACCGTTCTCTCAAGTCTTTCTTAGAATGCAATGTGAAACAGGCTAAACAGTTCCATGTGTGTGGACAGAGAGGAGAACACAGAGCTTCTGTGTAATCAGCACTCGGGGCTGCATGGCACACCCACCACCCTACTTTTAGCAGCACAGCAGTACCATTATTGAGGTACGAATGACGTGACTTGCACCTCCTCACGCCACGCACACATATACACTCATGAATGCCCAAACCACAGTGCATTAAAACATTTTTGTTGGACCTTGACATCCAGGATCTAGTCGGAGGATGACTGAATTCTTGTTAGATGTTCATAGAGTGACAAAAGTCCAGCTCTTTGTAAGGTTGGGATAAAATATACTTATTCCTGACTGTTTGACTGTTTGGTTTATTACATCCCAAGTACATGCCTTTGATTTCTTTTTGTAATGGTCAATATGCTGGACAAATAATCTCACATATATGAATTGAATATGAATTTTACAGAGTATTTACTTTTAATCAATGCCAATATATTACAGATACAGTAAGTACAGTGTGTTGTACACTTTTGCATTGTCTTAATGTTTGTGCATCAGTTACTTTTGAATTGTGGTCTGTCCTTCTCCAAGTCTCTCTCACACACGCACGCACGCACACACACACACACACACACACACACACACACACACACACACACACACACACACACACAC
>JAVSBV010153193.1:0-15149 GCA_033117975.1 Parotocinclus spilosoma
AAGTTGCTTTGAGACAATACTCTATTGTAAAAGGCGCTATATAAATAAAACTGAATTGAATTGAATTGAATTATTTTAAAGTGTAGTGAATACATGGTTGTATACCACCTGACTATTTCCAAAGTTAGTTCACCATATATCTTTATAATTTAATTGGGAGACAAATGCGAAAACTAGATTATGTGTTGGGCATATTCATGCAGAAATTTAGAAAACGCTAAAGGGTTTACAAATCTTCAAGGAAACCGGTATGCTCTGATGACATGCTCTAAACTTCACCTTATTATTCTAAAGTTCATATCATATCGATGTTGTGTTTTCTGATGCTTTCAAGCGCATTTGTATGTATCCTTGAAGACACATGATCAGACATAGGTCCATTTCAAATCTCCAGGCTTGAGGACTCGGGATTTCATTAATGTTCTGTAACATTCTAAGAATTGCTAATGTTGTTAAGTCTGCGAGGATCCATGTGCTTAAGAAGTAGGGATGTAGCAACACTAAACTAAAAGTCATGTGGAATTAAATGTCTGTAAATTATGTACACAGCCATGGAACATGATTTTATGTATATAGAGAACGTCTGCACGAGCCTCCTTATGGGTGAGATGGAGATCCAGACCATTTCCATTTAGCCAGGCTGTCTTAGACTGAAGTTTGAAATAGCCAACACTGCCCTCTTGTGTTCAAATACAACTAGTAAGCTTCAGCACCCTCAAGAGGCAATAGTTACTGCAGTGTTTAGTTGTGATTGAGCAAAACATTCAATATAACATGTTTTCTTTCTCTCTCTCTCTAACTTTATAGAATGTGAATGCTAACCCCAGACCTACATCTCAGGACTTGGCAGGATTCTGGGACCTCCTGCAGCTCTCAATAGAAGACATCAGCTTCAAGTTTGATGAGCTCTACCATCTTAAAGCCAGTGACTGGAAGCTGAACCGAGATTCACCAGACAAAAAGGTAGAACTGAAACACAAGCATGCTGGGAGGGTAGACCCTCCCCAGTCATTTCAATCCCTAGTATTTATATTTATTGCTTGTTCTCCACTGTGAATCTGATCTCTAGGAGAATCAAAAGCAGGCACCTTCTGTGCCAAAGAAGCCTGGGAAGAGCAAGGCAGCAGCAGGCCGGGAGAAAAATGGCGAGACAGCAGACAAACAGAGGCAGGAGGCTCGGAAGAGGCTGATGGCAGCCAAGAGAGCCCAGTCTGTCAAACAGAACTCTGCCACAGAGAGCGCAGACAGCATTGAGATCTATGTCCCTGAGGCCCAGACACGCCTCTGAGAGACTGAAAACAGGAGGAGATTGAAATAGGGGAAGGACAAATGCGGGGAGATGTTCGAGCACTACACAAATCTGCTCCAGTATGAAATGCAAATTGCTCTTTACATCGTGGCAACGTAGAATTAAAAATTCAGGCCACATAAAGGGCACATAAAGAGCTCCTGTTTTTAGAGACTGCCAAGGAAAACCTCACAAATACTTTATTAGTACGCTATTATTATTATTGGCATTATACATATTAAAATTGTTATTGAACCCGATATCACCTACAGTTTTAAATGTTCTAATAACTTGGATAAGAGATCTAATCTAGTATGTGGACTACTCTAGCCACGCTTGAATACTTTTGCGTCCTACTGTCCTATCCAGTCAAAAATCCTCAGCTGTAGTTTACATAAAAATGGACACATACACAGATGCTCAGAAAATGCCTTCTTGTGCGTGCCCTCTTTGAAATATGTCTTCCTGTTTGTTTATTTATTTGGTCTGTTAATTTCAGCCTGATGCCTTCTCTATAACAATTACAGGTTTTTATGATAGTGATAAGAAGGTCCTGTTAGAATGATAAACAATGCTAATAGTACCATAGTACACTTTTTTTAAATCCCATTCTGTTTTTCACTCTTTCCTTGAAATAAAGTTTCCACAGTATTTGCTTAGAGGCTTGCTAAGTGTAACACGCCAAGTTTTAAAGGAGCATAAGAGAGTAAACTAAGAAAAATGTAATAAATAATTTAAACAACCTATAAAAACGTGGTGGTGGAAAAAGGAAAGTCTTAACGAGCCATGCAACCAACTTAATTATGTGTACTCCTTTAAATTGTTTGCAATTCTTATGAAAAGCAGGGAGTGAAGGGTATATTCAATGTTTTAAGAATGTCTTTATGCCACTTGTACTGCTGTTTTGGACTCTGATCCTGTCCTACTGGACACTCAGCCACAAAGTCTCAAATACACACACTGTTAGACACATAGCTGTTTAATACAACTCACAGCTAGGGACTGATCACAAGTCAACCTGATGTCTTAAAAACCATGTGAAGTGACATGCTGTAAGCCTACCAAATTGTGTGTCAGTCTAAATGTTTACTATGTTTATTTTTTTATATATACTCCGATCTCATCTGACTGGAAGCTGTAGGGTACAGCCAGTTAATTTATATAGAACTACTGATCCAACAATGTAGCACACTGCCTAATGATCACATGACTTTGTGATCACCGAATCGCCAACTTCTCATAGTGTCACTAAGAGTAGTATGTAATATGCAGTATAAACTGGGATTCTTTTACAGTGTGCAGTGCACCATTTTGAAAACAGCCTCAAAGTGGCTTCCTCTGTGGCCATTTAGGCTCTATACCAGTGGTATTCAAACTTTTCCTTTCAGAGCCCCTGTTCATTATGTACATTTCCATACCAGTCCATCATTCCACAGTTTTGTACCCTGTTGTCATCTAGGTTGCCTCAGATAAATGGCAGTTTAAAAATGACCTCTGTAGACAATAGTGAATTTAAATCCATAATACACTTTTTTTTTATAATTGTTATATCATAATTCGATGATTTACAGTTTGATGGGTTTCTGTTTCAGTATGTGAAGACTGTGTGAGTTTTCTGTTTGTACTATTACCCATTCTTACACATTCCAAAGACATATGCTAGGTTAAAAAGGTGTCCCTGTGAGCCCATGTACCCTACTATGGCTTGGTTCCCTGTATAGAGTTGGTTCACACCTCTCAACTGAGCCTTTATTTAGGGCCCACACTTCCTGTGACCCTCAGCTGAATTAAATCAATGAATCAAGATTTGACATTAACTATTCTCTAAGAATTTATCATAGATATGTTACATAGCAATGGATTTTTATTGTTTTTCTGACTTGGTTAATCTAATTGGTGCTTTATCAGCTTTTTAAAATGTGTGACCCATAAGTTCTCAATCACATAAACCTGAAAATATCTCAATTGAGAGCTAAACTTTATACCAATATATAACATATTACTAGTATTACATGTTTGGCTTTGACTGTCTTGAAGTACATTGATAACCCTAGATGGGGCTGAAGTCAGGCGTATGTGGAGCTAAGTCCATGATCTTCTTTGGATTTGTTGCAAAGTAGTAGTAGCAGTAGTTGTTGCAAAGCTTTGAGGTGTGTTTTGGGTCACTATGGTTGGAATAAAAACTGCAATTAGAAGCATTTTCTCAAGACCGTAGTCTCAGACTTTGTCATATGTCAACTGTCATATTTAGCTTGTTTCCTGTGACATTTGAGATACTTTTGATTTGGAAATCAGAATAACATGTCATTTGAGCCAGGGGACACCAAACTTTCTCATATGATTCTACCATTCTCCTTGTTCGGGGGTGGATAGACTGGAGTTTGAATACCAGTGTGTGTGAGCTGTCATGGTCAAAGTTGTTCAGGTATTCAGATTTGTGTTTTTCCATTTATTATTAATCTTTAGTTAACCACCATATTCTGTATATATTTCATTACATGCTTTAGACTTCAGTTTGTTAGGGTGTCAATTGAAACTGTTATGCACTTTTTCAGATAGATGTTTTACTGCTTAATTTGCTTGATAATGAAGGTGACTCATTTCACATTTGCATTTAGACTGCCAGGGAACAATTGTCTTAATTGTTGATAAAACAACTTGCATTTGCATCAGATTTGCTAATGTTGGGTGTTCAGCATATGAAGTATTGGGTAGGTCGTAGGTTTTAGTTTGTTGATTGTTATTTTGAGGCTTAAATGACACACTGACATTCCTAATGGATGATTTGTGTCCACTTGGGTCATGGGCAACAGGAAACCGATAACACTTTCGTAACAAGCTTCAAGCTTGTAAACATGGAATGGGATGTGATTATCATGTTTCTTGCCAAACTTTCAGCATTTGGGGGAATTTCAGGCCTCTGTGGAATGAAGGCATGCCGGCAGTGTTACAGCCACAAATACAAGATATCTTATTCAAAAAAATCTTATCTGATGCGAGCCTACTAATAGACATTATGCATTTTGTACTGCTTACAAAAATGAGGGCATATTTAATTGTGGGATATTTCATATTGCAATATCCCTTCGTTTTTGTGAACAGTATAGTTAGTAATGGCTCATTCAACACACACTGACAGAGACAAAAACACTTCATCTGATTATATGGTTGAGTGATTGGCTCCTTTTGTTTGCAGTGTTGTGCGTTAGCCTGGATAGTGATTTTGCGGTTTGCAGTAGTAGTGCGAATAGGATATCTGCTCTCTGCACTGCCTCTCCCCATTTGGTGTGGGGGCTGAGTTGTTAACGCCTGTTGCTTTGTGTGCTGATGGCCTGCTGCTTGTCCCTCCACAGGGTTTAAACACATGTCTGACAGATCCCTACAGAACTTCTTCAACTCTGCTCCTAAATCAGCTGAACTGGGGTGTTATTATAAGTCCTAAAGTGTGTCTGAAGTTAAATAGAGTCTGCTAAATAGAGCTGCCTTTATGATTAGAGCAACCTGTCATGTGAAAGCGATGACAGAATCATCTGCAGATCTTATTGCTTTTCTTGTGTCTTGTTATCACATGGTAGCTGCCTCCGCTTATTAGTGTGTCATTCTCAAAACAGCTTGATGAGCATGATAAGCATCAGTGGCACTTGGGTACCTCAAAATTGTAATCATCTTACCATAAATGGGGCAGGGGATGTTGGAGATGCTTGTGTGAGAAAATGGAATTTGTTTTATTCTGTCTTTTCTGCAAGGATTTGTTCATATAATGATGGTTGGTGTAATGGTGATGCAACACAGAGCTTGAGATTTCTTATATAGTGCCTGCAAAAATTATGGGGTATTCAAAATGAAATATCCTCTAATTAAATATCCCCTAATTTCTGTGAGCAATCTCAAGCTCTGTGTTGAGAGACACACACACACACACACACACACACACAGAGTATAGTATACTTATACTTTAAGTTATAAACACCCCAAACACTCAGATTTCCCTTTAAATTGTCAACTTTCTCCCAGATGCAGGTTTCCTTTGATTTCTACAAAACATCCAAACCACAAGGGTGACCTTCACGTCTGTTTTTTATGAAATTTGTTATTGCTATTTGGCTATAGGGGTTCATGTTCATTGTACTGTTTGTGTTCAGCTTTTTAGAATTCCTAATTCAATCTTGGATCTGACGTGTTACTTTTTACATACCGTTATCTTTTGTTTGTCTTTGTTCACGATTATATTAATAGGCTTCCCATAAAACTACAATGGACCAATTTACTCCGTCTTCAGTGACATGGTGTTTTTGAAAGTTATGGAAAAACAGCTGGGAATCTTATTTCTTCTCAGCATTTTGTATAACAGAAAAGGCCCCGCATTGCACAACATGCAATACTTTGGAAACATTTTCATTTGAGATACTTTGCGGTTACATCCAGTTTCCTGTCTGCTAACGCTGCTTGAATTTTGAACACGAACAATATTGGTAGTCCACAACCAAGATGTGGGTTTCTGCTTTGAGCTGTGAGCATACACTCTTGCCCGGCCTTCATCACCTTAGCCTGACCTGCAAAAATGAGCTCTATAGTCATGCTCTCAGTATCTTTTTTTTCCTTTATAGTTTTGTTTTCATAATTTAATTATACAGCAGGGGTTATAGGAGGGGTCAAGGAGAACTTTTAATGCAAGCGTCTGTAGCAAAAATTAAAATTATTATGATGTTCGATAATCAATATTTTATGAGACAAGCACATATTTTCCTGATTAGGATTTGTTGAATATCTCTTATGACATAGAACTTTTAGGCTGTGTATGTCAGGGTATTTGTTTTAGATATACAATAAAATGTCTTAAGATAACCTACAAAATGCTTATTGTTTTTCTTATCTTTGTTGTTGACAAAAGTCATTAAATAATTAAATAAACAAACAAAGCAGATTTGTCATCTTACTGCATCTCACTGTTAATGTTTATGTTACCATGGTGTCACAAATTAGGGGATATTTCATTAATGGATATTTCATATTGAATATTTGTGATCAGTATATTTTGTTTTTATCATCTTTAAACTTTATCATACTGCTCACAAGGTGTGTGCGCGTGCGTGTATTTTATGTCTTCTAATCTTTGACTGATAACCGTTAATTAAAATGAGGCTTTTGTTAGCGGTACAACTTGAAATTTACAGAAAATTACAAACAACAATGTGTTAAATGTTGCCAGATTTTAAAATGCACTACATTTTAACACATTACATTTTGCCATTGTCTAGGAATGATAGACATAATCCTACAGCAGTTGCACTTTTACAGTTTTACACAAAACTAAGTGGCTATTAAACTTGCACTGAATTGGAAGGACTCACTCCAATTTGCCAGCCCTACAGACAGCACATTCCTGCATTTGAAAAAGCACAGGGAATTGCCACAGGGCACTAACATTAAACCTGTGGGCTGTGATGGTACTGCTAGGGAGATGTTTTTTCACAGAAAAAAAACTATGTTATTGGTCTATAGCAAATATATGAACATACAGTCAGACTTACACACAGGCTTGGTTATGGAAATATTTAACTGAATAGCCCCTTTCACCTCAATGTCAATTATTTGATCACTTTTACTTGTGTAGGCCCATTTTCTCAGTTTAACACAGTACGTTGTATTTTAGAGAAAGTAAAAATCTACATTGCTTACAAAAATAGGAGATATTTTTTTCTGCAGTATATACAGTGGTTAATGTAGTGTAAGATGAGTGTAAAATCAATATATGCATGTCTATTTTTTGTTTACATCTTCAAAAAAGCTACTCTAGTCACAGTCATGTCCATTTGGCTGATTATTTTAGTAGCTCGTTTTAATTAAGCTGTTTGTGCTCAGCCTACTATTAAGCCAGTGCTTTATAACACTTTGACATGAATGAACTTACACTGACTAAAACACTCATATATGAACAAGCCAAGTATATATAGGCTACAAAAGAAAATATAGGAAAGACGTAATTGTTTTATCCACTGGTATTAGATTGCATTACATTAACAGCTTTTAGAAGCTGTTTTGCAGAGCATTTTGCATCAGTTGAAGTTTAAGGGACTTGTTCAAGGGCTCAGTGGTAGACTGTAAGGACCATGATCTGAACTCACAACCATTTACTTTGAAGTTCAGAGCCTAAACCCCAAGCCACTATTGTCCTAACCTGGAAAAATGAACTTGCATCACAGCATCAAACATGATCAATGTAACTGTGAACATCTGAAAGTTGTGGTTTTTGTTGCTATGGATAAAATCAACATGCTTGTGTTTTTATTGGAAAGTAATCGACTTTGGGTGGTAGCAGCATCATACCAGCAAGGTGATGATTATTTTCTATTTTAAAAATAAGAAACTGGACTGTGGTAGCCTAGTGGTCACGGTATTGGCTTCTGGACCAGAAGATCCAGTGTTCAAATCCCACCTCTGCCAAGCTGCCACAGTTGGGTCCTTGAGCAAGGCCCTTAACCCACAATTGCTGGGATTGTAAGACTGTATAAGTTGTAAGTCGCTCTGGATAAGGGCGTCTGCTAAATGCTGGAAATGTAAATGTGAAAAAAACACGCTGGAAGTTCTATATAGCAGTTTCACTGTGGCATACAACCTGCTTTGCTTCCTTTCTAGTCAAAGCACTGTATGTTGGAAGATTAAAGTGACATACGTTTGGTGTGAACTCAAATCATTAATGGCATCCTGGGGATGGGTTTACGTGTTGTACTAGTCTGTAGGATAACGTGCGGGTCGGGCAGCTTGCGACTTATTATTGAATGATGATACGGAGGTGCATGGCGGCTTAGGAATGAGTTCTGATTGGCTGGGAGAGCTGATATGGGCGGGACTGTAGCTCTGTCACTGACACACTGGTGAAGAGTGGCACTGCAGGTAAAGCGGAATGCGTTTGTCAACACGCTAGATAACGTGTGAGAAATGAAGCGTGTTCGCTAAGCGAGCACAGTGCAGTCCTGCCTGATCTCCTCACTTTAAGCTATGGTAGGAGAGAAGATCGCGAGCTGAAAACGCCTCGTTTTGGTTCGAAAACACATTCCCTTGTGTCACCGCTTTGTCGAAACCACGCTTTTCTTCTCTGAGGAACTTCAAAAGCTGCTGCTTTTCCCTGGAATACGATCCAATGATGAAATCTGCCAAAAGAGGTAACGTGAGCTTTATTCCACACGTGGTTTCATTTCACAGAGCAGTTATCGATGGCTGGGAAAGTTGTGTAGTTGGATTTGATCGGAATGTGGCTTTTGTCAAAAGGCAATGCGCCGTGTGTTTGTGTTTGAATGTGGATGGACGGCTAGCGGGCTAAGCTAGCTAATTATCTCTGAGCCGAGCGTGGTGTCCATCTGCTGCAGCGATTGAACTGTTAGACCGAGCTTTCAGATGTTTCTTGTCATTTTAACCCATGCTACGAAACAAAGAAGCGAATACCAACAAAAGAATGCCTTGTTACGCTATAGGATTGAATAACTACGGGAAAGTCCTGTCATTTCTTATTTTGTTGTGTTTTTTTTTTCGTCACACGTGTGCCCCGTTTAAATGAACTTTTTTTTGCAAGGATTGAGCTGCCACGATTACATCCACATCTAAGCCTTAAGGTTATTATGTTTTGCCGTGAGCTTGTCACGTTGACTTTTGCAGAATGAGCTTTTTTTGCATTGCTACATGATGTGCTAAATATCTCAATGCAGGAATTATTACAACCAGCCTTCAAGTTAGGATCCGTGGGGAATTCCAGCTGCAGGATTCGACCAGAGATGGTCAGCTTTGTTTGCAAGTCTGGGAGAAAGAAGTTTCCCAGTTACGTGCGCACGCATTTAAACCTAAACAACCCCAGTTCGAAAGTTACATTGATGCTTACTCAAACTTGTTCTGCGCCTATTCATAAAAAGACCGTGTAAAAAATCGTGATTTCCTGTGTGCCCGTGGCAAACGCTTAACTTTTTAGTCCGTAGTTTTAGGCAGCCCTTTAAAACCTGTTTTGGTTAACTTGCAGAGTTGTTTGTCCGAGCTTAAAACAAAACCTGGAGTTCATTCCTTTATTTAAAATGACTTTACCCCTCACGACAAAAAGTAACGTGTGTCTGCTGAACGAGCTTGGAATGTGTATAGTTGTATGTCGCTACCTGTTGTCTTTAGAGAGTAAAAAGGGAGTGGGGGTTGCCAGCTTTGTCAAGCACTAAAAGCCCTCCGTGCTTGAGATGGATGGCCTACACACTCTCCTTTGTTTGGGAGGAACGCAGGAACTGCCACATTTCTGTCTGCTCCTGTGGCTTCGGGTTACACCAAGAGAGAAACCAGCCTGCTAGCGCATTTTCTGCTCCATTGTTCTCACACTGAACCTTCTTTACCTAATAATAATCAGGAAACACTTTTTGCTAAGTAAGAAAAGTTGCTGATTAACTGTCCGTTTAAACAAATAGCCAGCCAGCTCATTGTCTCTGCTGATTGACAATCCTGAGACTGTCTGTGGGACTTGTCTTTCTGAAGATGTTTGCCTTCTCCAGTACTGAGAATGTTAAGCGAAGACAGCTGGCAATTCAGTGAAAACTTTCCTAAAACCCCTTCTTTCCCGTTGGATTAATATAATAACCAAATACACCTTAATCCCTAATTTCCCTAAATCTGGGTTTAAGACTAGTCTTTGGTAGCATTTAAGAAAATGTAACTAGTGTAACACAATCCTAAGAGTTTCAGCTTTGTACCAGAGTTTGATGGGACAGTCTGAGCATATTTCTCAGCTTGTGTGGTGAATGTAACGGAGAGGAAGCGTAGGGGGGAGAAAGGGAGGAAATTAAAGGGCGGATAGATTCACTCTTGCTTCTTCTCATCTGCAGAGAGCTTGTCCTGACTTAGATAATCATTCTCAGGATGCCGGCATTACTCACCAAGCACAATTCAGTACAAATATGAATATGTTTGATTGATGTGTACTGCTCACAAATTGGGGGATGTTATACCATATACTATAATGAAATATCCCCTAATCTTTGTGAGAGAATTATATATATAGTATAATTCATCCAGAAACACAGTATGCTGGTCATTTGCTGAAAATTTCATTTTTATATTGTAGGCCATAGTTTGCAATCACTGGCAGCAGAAAATATTTGACCTCATGAAAGTATTTCTATGTAAATAAAAGCTTATTTCATGTCTTGCTTGGTTGTAGTCAGAGATCGTGCCAGTTTGCCAAGGACAGTTATGTTGCCGATGTGTTTTCAGCGTACTCTTATCATGCTTTGGAATTCATGTGGTTGTATGTTGTGATGTACCCAGTCAAAAAGTGTGCGCTTTTCATTGCCTGTCAAGGGTGTTTTGGTATACATGACTGAGAGCATTCTGTAAATGTCAGTTTGTGTGTTCGTCCATCTTTGGATGCGTAGCAAGCACCTGCCCAAATGGTGGTGACACGTATTTTATCCAAGCGCTTTTCCTTGCCACGTGTTTTTCCTGGTGCTTAATAGTGACTTTTGGTTTCTTTAGTATATGAAGAGGAACATGGTGGAGAAACTGAGTTTTCAGCCATGTCTGACAGTGATCCGTATGAGGACGATGCTTACCCGCTCAATCTTTCTACCAGCGCCCGTGGAGCTTCCGCCAAACGCCGCCGCCGGGGAAACCTGCCTAAAGAGTCTGTTCAGATTCTTAAGAGCTGGCTGTATGATCATCGTCTAAATGCCTATCCCTCTGAGCAGGAGAAACTTAGTCTGTCAGGGCAGACTAACCTCTCCATCTCGCAGGTGAGCTTTATCCTACACATCTCAGTCATTTCAGGGATTTTAGGGTCTCGGCAGGATGTTTGATCTCCAACACACTATTTGAATCCGTCGTTTTACTCTAGTGTTCACTGTTTCTTCTGTGTGGTGCTCACAATAAATGTCACTTCTTGTTTGTGTACTGTGGAATCTGTGTGTTTCCTATATATTCAGAATCAGGGTTTTTGTTGTATCAGTTACGAGTGAATCAGGAGCTGCCATGTTGTCAGTGTGCAGGAATGCGGGCGGTGAGGCCTTTTGCTCTGTGGCTTTGCATATTTCACTCGACTCCATTAGAGCCAGCTGTTTGACAGTGTGCAGTTCACAGTCAGGGCACTAGAGGGCGCACACACAAACTATCGGTTTAGAATAAGCTGCAGCTAGGGCAGGGAGATGTGGCCAAAACATGTCTGCCACAACACACATTGTTTGATGTCACAGTAACACTAGTAATTTTTTTGAAATTTGAAATGGTATATTATTGTTTATTTGGTTAATCAAATGAATGAATAAACTGCTACTTTAAATAATAATAAAAAATAAACACAGCAAAGAAGTCTTCACGTTTACACTGGTTATATGAACAAATGTCCTAGACTGCGCTCAAATGTCAGTCTGTAGTACCTACTTTGAATTAAAGGTTGTGATTAACTTTTTCCTGTCATCCGTTAAATTTCTTGTAATATGGAGTTGGTTTAGTAAAGGACAGTTTCAGACTGATTAAACATGCCAGTGTCTATGTGGCCGATTTATTCAAAAATAGTGGCAGAAATGCAGAGAGACTTTGTTTCTTGCGTTACAACGTGCAGCTCACAAACTGGAAGTACTGAGTGATAATACTGTAACTAATATTAATAAATGAGACACCAAATTACCACACCAAGTATTAGTGGGGAAAAATGTGATTATATCAAATATAAGCATAGGCTGTTAAAAAGCCCATGTAGGTCAGGCACTAGTAATGGATTCAAACAGACATTCTTTAAATTGAGTTGATATATCAAATATCTATGGGACTGACGATGACTGTTGATCCAAATTATCTACCAGTGTATTTGGAAATAATAACTGTAATTATGTGAAATATTACGAGTGTGTTAGATCTGCATTAAATGACTACTACAACCCTCACTGGCAGAGGATTGGAAACTGAAAACGTCTGTAACAAGATGGAAAATTTACCAGATTGTTCAAATTAATTTACAATTGTTTAAGCGATACAGGGTTTTAAATAATCGTGTTTTGTGAAAGTACACTGCTCACAAAAATTATGGGATATTTCAAAATGAATATGAAGAGGATCCCACAAGAACTACAGGACAGGTCTGATCCTGTCCATGCCCCATCATTGTCAGTGACTGTGCAGTAGGGTGTATGGTTACCCAAGACTGCCAAAACACAATGTCGGCAGTTTCACTGTCGTCCAGTTTGACACGCTTCTGTTCACCCCTGTGAATATATCACTTGCTACTTGATCACAATAATGGAGTTTGCATCTCAATTTCATAATTGTAAAGCTGTCTTTTGGTTTTTATTTGCTTTTCTGATGAGCTTGTTTACGGTAATTAAATAAATTCAAATGCTTCATTTTTTTATCGCTTCATATTTTGAAATATCCCCCTATTGTTGTGTATATAAATCAAACTTAGACTAGCTAGTATTTTATATAGCTAGACTAGCTAGTCTCAATTTGTATTGTTGGCTTCTGTTTATTTAACTATTACTGAAACATATTAATACGGTTATATATATATATATATATTCTATACTGTTCAAAGAGGTTGGGTGCCTTTTTAAGTCTTTATTCTCCCAAGGTTTCTTCTTTATATCTGGGCAGTTTTTCTATCACCCTAGGATTTTAAATTATGGCTGTATGCACAAATATTTGTAAATCTGTTTTAAGGCAATACCCTGCAGTAGAAACTCAGGGGCTGTGCTGATTTTTTCACCCTTAGGCAATCATATTGATTAGAGTGTTATATACAGTAACATTTCAAATAAGCTTGTTTCTGTCCTGTTTAATTTCTAATATGTATGATGTGGCTGTATGATGTAAATTTCAATTTAGAAATTAAATTAAATGACTTTTATTTATTCCAATTTATTCCAATAGGACACTAACAGCACTTGCTCGTTTGACATTTGAAATGTACTAGTTCTCATGTGGTAGAAGCAGGAGGACCAGAATACTCGTCATTAATGTTGTTTTATCTGTATATTTATATTTTCTATACCTGTTGAAATGTAATTGTTTTACAGAATCATCACAAACTAACAGCAATGCTTTGATTTTCCTAAAACATACAATTTTCTGTTGTTTGCTTGCATCTCTGGCTACAGTTAAGAGTTACATCACATATTGCTGGTTTCCATTTGGGCAATTAACATGTGTTTAAGGTTAAGCATTTGGTAGTTTTTGCAACAGAATTGCACTGAATTCATGTTTTTTTTTTAATGCAGAGTACTAGGTTTTATTGGCGTAGTGTGTCTGGATGTATAAAGAATTTAGCATTTGGTTCCAGAAGCTTGTGCTGTGTTACAAAAACTACATTCCTACCATGCACACACACTATCACATCCAAACCTTACTTGTTGAGAATTATGTATTTTATGTTAAATTGCCAAATGCAGCAATTAAAGATTTAATGGCATCTTTAAGTAAAATACAAGAAGAAACCCAGACCAGATGGATCATGTTTAGCTGTTCATGAGCGTAATGGCATACAGGAAGAAGCTTTTCTATAACCTGATGTATTTAACTTTTTGGGCGTTGCGCCATTGTGAAAGAAAGGTGCTGGGTGTGAGGAATAGTGGAAAGAATGCTCAATGTCTTATGCTTCTGTTCCCTCTTAATCTCAGATCTGTAACTGGTTCATCAACGCGAGGCGACGTCTACTACCTGAACTGCTTAGGAAAGATGGGAAAGACCCGACTCAGTTCACCATTTCACGCCGAGCAGGCAAATCGGACAGCCGATCGATCGGCTCAACCTCTCCAGATCACTCCACAACTCCCACCACCCCTGCACCCCGTCCTTCCGTTATCCGCCCTGCTCCTACACTGGATCTGAGCATGCTGGGTAATACAGCTACAGCTATCCTGACAGGAGCAGGCTGCTTGGTTGAATCAGGATCAAGTCGAAATGGAGGTGTCCAGACCCTCATGCACATGGACACTCGTGGTTTGATGAAGAGAGAAATCGTGAATGGATCTCCCAGCTTAACGACCATTCCTAGCTCTTCCTCCAGCAGTCCAAGCCTTAGAACACTGAGCCCTACAGTGGTGCTGTTTAACACTCCACCCCCTACGCCTCCTGAACTCTGCCCACATGACTTCAGTGACCTCAAGTTACTGGTAGATGCTGCACTACAAAGAGCAGCCGAACAGGAGAATCAGAAACAGAAGGAGCAGAAGCCGGCTTTAACCGCAACATCTTGCCTTTTAGCATTGGAAGCAAAGAATGAGAATCCTGAGCAGGAGAATAGCAGCAGATGCCCAGTCAGCAGCAGCAGCAAATCTTATTCTGGTCAAAGTCTCCAAGAAAAGCCCCTTCTCCCAGTCTCTGTGCCTGTGTTAAATGCCACGGCTTCAGCTCTCCCTGCCAGTGGAGCTGGAGTAAGCCTTGCAGTGGTGCCCCAGAGAGTTGCTGGACCTGTGAATTTTCAACCAAACGGTGTGTGGAGCGTGCTGCGACCAGGCAGCCCACCTCCAAGCAGCGTCAAACACACTTGGAACTCGCAGCGCACACTCCATGCTGTCAGGGAAACGGTCAACTGATGAAATAGAAATTATGGCAAGTACCAAAAACAGTGACTGAAACGGGGCATGTTTGGCAACTGATAAGTGTGTTTAGCTCCTCCTCTCTGGATTTGTTTGAATGATTTCCTTTTTGATCTAGAAGAACATGTATAGTAGTATTCCAGTAATCGCACTGTTGTCAAATACTTACAGAAAGTTTGGTTGACGACCAGCTAGAAATCTCATAGGTGCACAGATTTTGTAAGGATGCTTTTATTAAAGTATTATGACTTTTTAAAGCTTTTTTTTTTTTTTTTTTTTTTTTTTTTTTTTTTTTTTTTTTTTTTTTTTTT
>JAVSBV010153240.1:0-15141 GCA_033117975.1 Parotocinclus spilosoma
GCACCTTCACATCATTGCATTCAGTTTTTATTCACAATTTGTTTAGTGTCCCAACTTTTTTGGAATCCGGTTTGTATATAAATAATTTTGGTAATCCTAATTGCCCTAAAATGGGAAAAGTTTATTTAATGTCAGCCAGTGAGGAAAAAAAAAAAATCACATGTGCATATGTTATTTGATAAACTGATTTTGCAAGTTTTCCCATCTACAAAGTCATTTTTATTGTAGGTAGATATTAGGCACAGAATATGAAGAAAAATCAAGAAAATTGTTATTGTATGTTCTGTTAAATAACTAATTTGCATTTTATTGCATGATGTTTGATCACCTACCAACCAGCAAAATATCTAGATCCAGAACCCATTGTTGTGCCATTAATTCATGACCATCACCTCATGTTACAGCATAATCATCCATAGCTCCAGATTGCAAGGATCTGTACATGTTCCTGGAAACTGAACGTCTCAGGTCTTACATTGCCAGCATACTCACTCATTGACATTAAGCATGATTTTTAAATTAATTATAATGCACAAACTGCACTAGTGAGGCCGGCACAGTGGTGCAGTGGTTAGCACTGTCGCCTCACAGCTCCATGATCCTTAATTTGAACCTGGGTCAGGGCCTGTGTGGAGATGGCATGCTCTCCCTGTGCCTCTGTGGGTTTTCTTTGGGTACTCCAGTTTCCTCCCACATTCCAAAGAGATGTATGTTAGAATAATCGGTGTGTGAATGTCTGCATGTGCCCTATGATAGATTGGCACCCTGTCTAGGGTCATTCCTTGTACCTTGGCCTGTGCACCAGCTTTCCTGCAACCCCTGACCGGGAAAAGCAGAAAATGAATGAATGAATGAAACGGCACTAGAAAGGTACAAATAATTAAATCCGTTTTCTGTGTTTCATCTTTAGATTCAGTTCATATTAACAATAACACACACACTCAGTGCAGTGGTGTTCCCCTGTGGGTTTCCTCTGGGCTGCCTGCTCTTTCAGTCCAGCTACATGGTTACACTCGTCATCCTGTTTATCAACTTCTACGTACAGGTAAGGAATTCTGATCAGTGTGAAAGCATTTTGTCTGTTGCAGTAAATTATGTAAAAACATTCACTTTAATTACTTATCTACAGTATATGTAAATTAGGAAGTAAATGAATATTTATTAATGTAATAATTCAGTCTTAAACAAGAAAAAATTGCATGTATATAGCAAAATATGGTCAACTCTAGAATTATTGGCACCATCAAAAAAACTGCGCAAAACAGTCATATAAAATACAAATTACGTATAACAATTCAAATGTTACCTAAATGTAGTAAGAAAGTGCAGTTTATGTAATAGAAGAGTTTATTTTTTATTTTAAGACCTATCTATGGAGAATATTTGATAAAAAATTGTCAATCACATTAAATCAGGATTATTTAAATTAAAAGATTAAATATATACTAGGCATCACCTTCAGAACACAAAACCAAAAACAACCCTACAGCAAATCCCAGTAACAATAATTGTTCATTACTTTTTAATGCTAAATATACACTGACGATAAATCACAATGTTATGAAGTGTATTAGTGTGTTTGTGTGATGAAACCTGTGGTTGCCCATTATTCAGGAAAATCATTTAGCACCCATACCAATTCCATTGTATGTAGAATGTAAGGAATTGTAAATAGGGGACCAATTCAGATACAGGTGCTTCACAGTATCAAGCAGCAAAAACTATTTAAATATGATTGTGTCATCAAATTGTCATTTTCTATTCATTGCTTCTAATCCACAGGAACTCATTTCTTGTCTACGACAATTTCCATTGGGTAAAATTACACAAATGTACAGTAAAATCCCCTTGTTATTCGTGAACATGCAGAGATCCAAATAACTGAACTCGAATTAATCAAAATGACATGGACCTAAATATTTTAGGCAATGATGTATAGTCAGTTGAACTTCCTATTAAGTACAATTAGGGCAATAATAAAATGTTTAAAAGACATGGAACAGTTTAAAGTTATCCAGCACCATATACAATGGGAGGAGGAGAATGGGTGCCAAATAGAAAATTCAAACTTTCCAGCTTCGTCTAAGACCAATGAACATAATGCACCTGAACCTCTCAAACATTTAGCATAATTGGAATAACAAATAGAATAATGTGACGCGGACTGACTTAAGGTCAGGTAATTCATTGTCATTTAGGGCCAAAAACAAAAGAACAAAAAAAAAAACAAAAAAAAAAAAACCCAATATGGCCAATATGGTGCAGGTCTGTCCACAGCTTTGTTTTAGAAAACTGTTGAGCTCAGTGAAATGCTTTTCATATGCTTGAGCACGTGCACGCAAATCTCATCCTGGAATCTTAAAATTTGAAATGTTCAGGGTTCAAATCCCACCTCTGCCACAGTTGGGTTCCTGAGCAAGGCCCTTAACCCACAATTGCTTGGATTGTAAGACTGTATTCATTTGTAAGTCGCTCTGGATAAGGGCGTCTGCTAAAAAACAAATGTAAATTAACTAAGCATTGTCTTGTGATACTAATGGATCACATTATTAGATATCAGAACATTTATTTGGCTATTTTCATGTTTATTTTACTGACTACTTAACTTTCAGTCCTGTTGATGCAGTCATTCTCCAAAATATGTTGTGTGTGATTTCAAAATTTTTGAAATAAATTAAATAAATAATAAAAGCATACTTATTTGAATTCCTCGTTCTGTTATTCATAGTGTTTTGCCACTGAATTACTAAACCCTAAAAACAACCCTTAAAAGATGTCACCCTGTTTAATCTTAAACCTATATTTAAAGAGATAGGTACCAATATTTTAAAATATAGGTACAAAGTGCTTTGTTCCAAAACAAAACAAGCTTAGCCTCATGTTTAAATCTGACATCTAATTAATTGCATTTATGTTTATGTTATATTTAATATAGGGTGCCAGTAATTCCAGAGTTGACTCTAAATGCATTAACACTTTTGTTGATCATGTTTTTTTCATTGATTTAAATGACATTTAATTTTTACGCAGACATACAGGAAAAAGCCGTCAAGACACAACGAGGCTACTGAGAGGCCAAGTAAACACACAAATGGCATCTCATCATCTCTTAATGGAGCCAAACATAAGCTACAGTAAAAACAGAAAAGCACAGCATAAAAATAACCTTTCCAAGTTATCTAATCTAAATAACAGGGATAATCTGTAACTGTGATTTTTGTATAGATCGCCAATTTCACCTTTGTATTGCATTGCAGTTTAGTTAGATCCTTTGAAAACCTGACAGCAGGAATGATTTTGGTGCTCCATTTCACCTCTGTATAGAAGTGGTACACACAGTATCTTAGGGATTTTTTAAGTATTCTTTGGATGAGAGCCAGATGTGTTGCATCTAAAACTGCAGAGGATTTGTCCAGGTTTCACATCCCTCAGAATTCTCCGGCTCCTGCTGTGTCAATTAATCATTTTTACAGGACATTACAGAAACTGTAGAGTGTAATCAAAATAATCGTTGACTGGCCACCACAGCATCACATTCAGTCATTAAACACAAGCTGCCTAAGAGGGGATTTCTGCATGTGAAGGGCTGGGACATTATGTGGACATTCATATATGCAGTTCATAGTGCATTCTTAAAAGCAGTGCCTTGCAGAAGTATTCATAACTTTAGCTTTTCATTTTTCCACATTACAGTTCTTCCCCTTACTATTTATGCAATTTGTGAGTAAATCGCCTATTAATATGTAAAATACTAATTATGGCATTTATTAAGAGATCAATCAGTAAAAACGTGTCTCAGACTCCAGACCTGTGTTCTAGTGAGGGGACATTTTGTTCTATCCCTTCAGAGTTCTAGCTCTATAAATACCATCTACCTACATTTCAGACATGTGTAAACATTACTATTACTATTATTATTATTATTATTATTATTATTATTATTGACATTGCTCACTAAGATTACAGGATATTTTATTAGGGATATCTCATTTTTAAATATAGCAGTCTTGTTCCCAAATGCATTTTCTGTATATTTTGCTAATACACTAAGATTTAAAATATATCCCATTATTATATTACACTTTGTTTTACAGATATTATTTTGTTAAACATTAGATTTTCTCATAACACTGGAACATATTCCTGGTAGTGCTTTTATTAATATTTAATAGGTCTTCCTTCTAAATCACATCACACAGACTCTCAGATTTTTACAGCTAAATGTCAGTTAGGGTGAATCTTTAACACCCCACACACACACACCTTATTGCTTTTGCTATAGAATGCTACTTGTTTGTACAATATGGAAAGTACAATATTACGCAATCAAAATGTACTGCTATTGTTCCATTATTGTATTCCATCTGTGCTCTTTTATGTGCATTTAGGAACAAGTGTATTTTGATAATCCCAGTTGTGCACCATTTGCCAATTTAAAAAAATGTGCAAAAAGCAACAGGTGCAAATTTGTTTCTACCTTAGATAATGTTGGGTTATTCTATTTTATTATTTTTTTTAGCAATTTTGTTAGAGGTAAATCTCAGACCAATCAAGGTAACTACACAATAGGTGCCTATCCTTGAGTTTGAAAAATATGCATAAAGAGGCAACGCATTTCAGATTTCCTGTTTATATTTGTATGTACTCTGGAAAATAAACATTTCCATTTAAATCCTCTTGACTGTGTTATTACTACACCTCTGCTCTGGAAGACTTGCTTAATTCTTGAGTAAAGTCCTGTTGATGCCAAATGTAATCAGGCTACAAAATGCAATTTACATCATTTCAATATTTTTGACATCAAGTGGAAGATAAAGCTTACTTATTATTATTATACTTAATATTCAATAGGCATTTATTCACATTCTTGTCTGCTTAATCCTAGACAGGTGCTGCTGGAGAGCCAAAATAAAAAAAAAAAAAATAAATAAAAAAAAGACCACTACAATTTCAGTCAGAATTGTTTCACATTCAGAGATGCACCCATTTAAATATGAGTTGGGCTACTGTTTATTTTAAGTTTTATTTTTTGTGCAACATTTGTTTCAGCACCTTTTTCTCAACCAGTTTGTTCTCAACCAGATGAAAAATGGTTTTGAGGTCGTGTTTTGAGACAAAAAAACTATTTCTTCTGAACATCACTCACTATTGTTTAACTTGCAATCTAATGAGCTGATGAAGTCCATCTGTATTAAAGAAGAAAAGATGCAATGCACAAATATTATCTTTAAATGCATAATCTTTTATTATTTTAGAGCAGCAACTTCATGTTCTAGCAAATTTTTCTAGTTATTCCTAGTGTATTGGAATCAGACAGAGCTGGAAAGTATATATTACCTGTTGAAAGAACATCTTTAGCATCTTAAGTGCATATAAATTGTCAAAAAAAACTGGCCTGCGTAATATTGGACTGGAGAACGCAAGCCAGAGTTTTTGGATATGGTTCTGATACAAATTCATGAACTCAGAACCTGACAAAAGAGCTATGAAATATTTAACAAAATTTACACAAATGGTTATATTCTGTATATCATTTGTTTTAGTATGGAAAGTTATTTTCAGGTTTGAGAAAAGAAGGCACATCTTTCCTACAAGCGTTTCAAGGTAAATGTCAAAAACAAATGCTTGAAATTGTGTTCACATCTAAAACCATCCAGTTGATGCATGATATCTACTTTATTAATAAATATTCACCATGCTCAAGACATCATGTGTACATTCTAACTGGATGCTGTGGTTGGGACAATGCTTGGTTGTTCTTCAGTTTTTGCACCATCGGCCACAGCAGCAGTGATGGTGTGATCATCTGAGATCTGAAAAGCAAGTGTAATTTAAAACAAATGGCTGAAAGCCACATTGAAAATGGCTCCTGCACAGTATGTTTTTAAACACACCCTTGTTTTTTGTGCAAAGGTGGTCATGAAACATTAAAGAAGACCACCAGTGACGCTGAAATTGATTGCTGCAAACAGATTTGCAATATCCCATGTGGATCAAATGTTATAAATACAGAAATTTTAAAACTTTTTTTTTTTAATCACGGATAACTGTTGGAAGTTGGAATGATATAATTAAAATATTCTGATGTAGGGGGAACAAGACTGTCGTATCATAGCCACAGACTTCAATAACCGACTGCCAGAAAGAACACCAATTCCACACAGCACTGTTATATCCCTCATGGTCAAATCCTGGAAAAGTTGTCAATGTTGTGTATTGCCATTACTAAAGTAATAAAAAACATTAACAACAACAAAAAAAAAATCCTGTGGATGACAAGCCACAGTGTTTGTCCAGAGAACCGCTACCGACAAAAACCTCAACAACAGTTTTCCCAGCCTTTGCAAAAAGTCCAGGACACAGCACACGACATGTCCTGTGACTCTTGACTCACCCTGCAGACAGGTTAACTTTTAGCTACACACTAATCCCATAGAACTACAAATGAACACTTGGCTAATGAAGGCAATAATTCACAGAGATACAGGATGCATGATAAATCTGAAAGGTAAAAGCTTAAGGGTGTAAATTTCATTTCAGTTCATTTTGCTGGGGACAAACAGTAACATTTCATAAGAGCAATTCTTAAGGGGGGCGCCAAAGGTGCTACCAAAAGTACTGTTGCATTAAAATTATACAGGCTCAAGGTTTTAGTACAGCATGTACATCAGTACAGCAAGTATGTAGCAAGTATCAAAAGTCAATCCTCAGTGGGAGGTCCAAGGCACATCGTCTCTTGGTGACTAAGTGAGTTACTGCACTCTAACACAACGGAACGCTAATGTAAATCAGCGTTTTTTGAGAGATGTATCATTTGATCTTATATTTACTATAGTTCTATTAAAGAAAAAGATATTTACAGATTGCTCGATTTATCAATTAAATAATCATAAGAATAACTATTAAAATGATCAATACCTTGCAGCCCTACTCAGATTCATACTGCCTTTAGACGATCACCATGTTGCTTGTCATCCACAGGTTTCTCAGAATTTGGCTTTGAGGGATGTAACACTTGTGTGAAACTGGTGGTGATTATGGGTGTTGAAGTCTGTGACTATGATACAGCAGCTGTGTTCCCCCAACATCAAAATCATCAATTCCATCTTCGGTTACCTTTGATGAACAATAAAACTTTTGAACTTTATGCTGATAACTTGTTGTTTTATATGCTACATTCTCACTGAAAAGAAAAAAAAAAAAAAAAACTTGCCCATGGACAAATATGGGCGCTTACAAGATGGTGGCCATGTTCCAGACATAGCCTAAAAGATAGACCCCCTCACCCATTACTTGTTGGGTTGTGTATACACGTAAGCATGTGCGTGCACATGTTTTTAATTTTCAATACATAGTTTATTAAAATAAAAACCTGTTGCGACTACAGCTTTTTCTTCCTACATTTCCCAGCCATCACTCATGCACCTGACTCCCTCATTTACACATTCTGTTGAATGTGTATTTATAGTTATTAGATTTATAAAGTCAGAATACCTTGCATGAACTGCACATTTCTATATATTGGTAGACATTGGTAGAGTTCTTAGTATTGTACAGAGCTTACCATGCCAGTTCTATCTTCCGTGCCTTCTGCTGGACTCTGTAGTGCCATGTCACTCTGTTTCTGTGCATCTAGAGAATCCAGTCTAAAGGAAATTAAATTAAGCAAAATGAGATTTACTCATCTATATAGACTGAACATTAAACATTGATTACATGCTACTGTATTTTTATATGACATTTGAGTAATATTGCAGATGCTCCTTTTCCATGAATCTACAAAATTTGTGCCAGTTGAAAATACCATGATGCAAGTACAATGGTCATGCAAATTAGGGGATACATCAAACTAATATGAAGCGCTAAAAAAGAAGCATTTGATTTTATTTGATTAAACAAGACTATCAGAAAAGCAAATGAAAAGTCAAAGTAAGTTGATTATGCACATGCTAACTCAAATATCATGATTGATTAGCAAATTATATATTTATGGGGGTCGGCAGAAGCATGTTAAACTGGATGAGAGCGCCACACTGACTTCAGTAGGGTGTATGGTCACCCAAAATAGCCAAAACACACTGACAGTGATGGGGCATAATTACGAGTCCTCTGACACTTGTGCTCCAGGGAAACTCCTAGCTTAAGAAGTGTTGTGGGAGGCAGACATCCTCCCAATACATCCCAGGTATATTTAATGGGATTCAGGTCTGGAGAACATGAAGACCAGTCCATACGTTCAAGTCCTGCCTCCTGAAGCATGTTGTTGAGGAGATGGGCATGGTGGGGCCTTGCATTATCATCTATGAAAAGAAAGTTTCAGCATTTGGTACCACTATAGGGTGGAGGACCTGATCTCGTTATCTGACAGCAGTTAGTGATCCATTTCTAATGACATCAAGCTTGGTACGACCACCAATACTGATGCCTGCCCAAGCCATCATTTCACTTTTCATGTAAGAAACAAACTACTGGTGTTGGTCGATTATCTTTTGTTCCTCATTCACACCAGATCAGGATATGCTGATTGTCAGGCAGCAAAATTAACCATGACTCATCAGGGAAGATAACATTTGAACAATCAACATTGGTCCAATGACTATGTTCATCAATGTTAATGGTGAAACTGGAACAATGTTAATGTTCCAGTTTCTTGAAGAGCCAAATAACGTCTTCAAACATGGACAACAGCGGCACCAGCACGTAGAACACCTAAGTAGCATTAGCAGCCTGTGGAATTGCTTTAAAGCTTCACATTAAAGAATGTTGCATAGGTATTGCAACAGCCGGGAAATTACAGAATGTGCACTTTCAAGATCAGAGAACATTCAGATACTCCAGCACTTTCAGCCTTTTATATAGTGCATTGTAACCAATTTTTAAAAAGTTGTATTTACATCTCATTTGAATTATAGAACTTTTTGATGTTTGATTTTCAGTTTGTTTTGTTTAATTAAACAAAATATTTTTTTTAAATCGCATATTTATTTTGAAATATCCCCTAATTTTTGTGAGTAACGCACTTAGTGAGACTTCACGCAAGCACACGTGCGCACACAATTCTGGAAACTCCAGGAAATTTTTTAGCAAAATCTGACAGCCACAGTGGGTCAGAAAAGGGTTTTTTAAACACAAAATCAAACCTCTACCATCAAACTTTAGTCCCCTGATCTTAAGCCCATGAAAAACATATGGGGTAAGCTAGAGAGGAGAGTGCACAAGACAGGACCTAAAAATCTGGAGAGATTAATTAAAGAGAAAATGGTCATAGTTTCCTTGCTCTGCTTCTCTGAAGACTGTACAGGGCCACCAATTGTTTTGGCACGTGGTTGTGCTAAAAGCAATTACTTCTGAATTATGTTTTTTCAAGCTAAATTCTTTAATTTAAAATTTTCTTAACTTAAATTTTCATTCATTCACAGCAAGTTTAAGTATATTATAAATTAAAATATAAATAAATTAAAATATTACGTTCTAACCCTTTCTATTCACCTTTCCAGTGGGTGCCATAATTGTGGTGTGAATGGCAATGTTATAAGTTATACTAAATGACATCAAGACACGGATTACCTCTTTTGCTGTTTTTTACAGAAATCCCTCACTGTGTTAGACACCGATTTCCAAAAGCCCTGGAACAAGGAAGATGGACAGTAAAACAAAGTAAAAAAAATGTCTAATTGATCTTCCAATATCCAATGATTAATCACACTAAACTGTAAACTACAAAAATGTGGTCAGAATAAAATACTTGTATTTTTAAAGCACAATGTTTTTGCAATTTGTACACGTGTATATGGCCTTACGTGTACCTTTCTTATTCTAGACAATGTGTTTATTGTTTTATTATTTCATTTAAATATATTTTTGTGCAATGTAGTTGCATTAATAATTCTATAATAAAGAAATTAAAAGCCATGTGGCAGTGATCTCTCTTCAACTACACAGAGGCAAATGAATTGCAGTAATCATCCAGTCATATTGGTGGTGGGATTAAGTCCACTTACATACATGGGGACGATATGAAACCCAGTACAGACAATAAGTGGATGCAAGAAACCCTGAACTGGAGTTGCATGTCACGAGCACTAAAACTGCTGGATGGCGCTGTATCCTTATTGTACACGAATGTAACTTTTCCATATCCTTCAAACAACTGCAAAGAAAATTGAAATTCCACAAAATCATATTTTAAAAGATAAAATTAGATTTAATCATTCTACAAGTAGCTGTCTGAAGCCTGTATACCCATTGACAGAGAGATGCTCTGGACAATATTCTGCTGCTCCTGGCATTCCTGTGGATGCCACTTGGTCTATAACAATATTTATGTAGTTGGTACATGCTCAAGTCCACACTCTCATGGCAATGGTATCTCCTAATGACAGTGGCCTCTTTTGGCAGGATAATGTGCCTTGCCACACCAGCAGTATGTTCTCGTTAGGTGGCTGCCGACTGAATGTTACAGGTGCTGAATATATCAATACTGTCCGGTCACAGTGGTACCAATGCAGCACCATCCACACAGAGCACTGAACCTCATTGCATTCAGGGGTAAAAATAATGAAGTGGTTTCATTTGGTTATTTATTTTGAATTTTTAAAAATTATTTCCTAATTTTACTATTACTTTAATATACTTTAGTTATTCAATTAACAGCTAGGCCACCCATGGAGGATGGGTCCCTGTTTGAGCCTCGGTCCTCTCAAGGCTTCTTCCTTCTACTATCAGGGAGTTTTTCCTTTACACTGTTGTTATAGGCTTGCTCAATTTGGGATTGGACTTTTATTATCTTAAAAGATTGCAAAGCTGCTTTGAGACAATGCTCCTTTGTAAAAAAAGCTCTATATAAATTAATTGTAATCGAATTTGGTAGATGTAACCTTATTATTTAGTTCTGAATTACTTTTCTGTTTAAAATCATGTGCAGGTGCTGCTGGGGTTGTTTGTGCTGCAGCCCTGGCAGTTCCCTACATGCTACAGTGCAATAATTGTTTATAAATAGTTGAAGGAACATAACCTCAACTTGCGTGATGTAAAGGATTCGCTGCTAAAGCTTTTTCCTCATTTTTTTCTTAACAATTGACATGGTGTACTCCTATCTATGCAAAAGTTAAGCTACCTGTATTTATAAGCATGAGTTTTTATTTAACATGTTATAAAATAAAATATCCACCAATTAAGTGAGGTGAAACAGACCACAGTTTCCTGCTCAATGTTCTTTAAAGAAAGACAGCTTTGCTCCAGTTGCTCCATCTGCTGCACTACAGCCTCCTGAAAGTGTCCCAAGTGGATCAGCCTTTATCCAGAAAACAGAATAAAGAGAAGAAATTGTTAGGCAAGAAACAACATGGCCAAAAGTTTACTGATACACAACACCCAGTCAAAATCAAACCCATGTGCAGCAGAATGGATTTGTCCTTTAAATCGACTGTTAGTATTTACTCCTGTTTATTCACGGGAGCATTACTGAGGCTGGGCACTGAGGAGTGAGGTTTGATTAACAGTTCCAATAGGCTTTAGGTCTGCAAGGGAAATTTGGTTTAATACACATTTCTGCGCAATGGGACAAACCATTGTAGCAGCATAACTACATGCAATAGTTCTACAATGAAAAGATGACTGTAGGGTGTTTAAAATATCCTTTCACTATGCTAATAATATCTAAGAAGCCCAGGCAGAATCACTCTTCAGTATGATCCATTCTTCTGCCTATGCTAATCTGAAGATTAAATTAGCTCTCCTTTTATACACCTGATAGCAATTGCCATGGCCACCAGTGTAGATCATTTAGGTCATGTAGTGTCTTATACTCAGGACATAATGGTTTTACAATACAATGTGAGTCAAATATCACAGGACAAGTTCACATTTAAAACAGTTTTGTACTGTGTGCTAACAACTTTTGAACCACAAGATATTGCAAAGAAATTGTGACTCTAAAAGCATTACTTGATGGGGTAATCAGACGTCATTTTCCCTCTCATTTCTGAAATACTGTAAAAGGGTGTCCTCTGACATTTGCCTTCCCCCGTATAATTAAATATGTATACACTTTTACCTTTTTATTTGAAAGTGCTTTTACCTTTGATCATGCACTGTTCTTAACAGGGATGTAACAGTTTGCTGGCAGTCAGTCAGGGATCTTAGTGATGTCTCTTCAGTATTCTTATGCCATGACTGCATTTCAGTTAGATAATTAGGTGCCAGTACAGGACATAACCAATATCAACTTAAACAGTCACTATAATGCATGTTTTTAATATCTGTGCCATTTTACTTACACAGAAGTGTTCTTTTAGCTGAGACTGGAAGGAATTAAAGGCACCCATTACTCCAGAACTCATTTCAGCCTCAGGATTTTCACTCATCACGGCATGGCTCATTTCTACAACCACAAGTGTTTAACTTCCTTAACAAGGACATCCTTGTAAACAAGTGTCTCATTTCTACGACATAGAACAAAAGATTCTTCACAAACAACAGGTTTATTCTAATCTACTACATTTTAAGACACAGGACATAGTATGGCAAATGAGCACATTCATAGAAAATATTCTCTAGAAATGTTTTTTTCCCCCACATTGCACTCATTCTGAAACATAAGCTGGGGATCCAAGGGATGGTTAGCTTTACAAAAACTTCTCACCTGTAGAGGATACGGAGGCAAACAACCTTCTGGGCTTGAGCATAGACAATGTGGGCATCTCTCCTTCAAGCGGCATACTTAACTCATGGCCCTCAAAGTCTGCTTAATAAATATCCGGTTTAATCACTACAAGTTTGTTCCAACTACAGTGTTTAGGGTTAGAAATGTCAGTGGTACCTGTCAGTGGTCTTTTTTGTGGTGACAAATATGGTTTTTCGGCTAATATGCCATCCTGGTATAAAAAGAAAATAATTAAAAAAAAATAGGCAGCTTATATAACATTTTCCATACAGGGAACAAACTGCTAGTAGTGATTTCGATATTTCCATTGCAACTGTCAAATTGTACAACTGAATGAATCTAACATGCTATAAAATGGAGATCTGCAAAACAAACGTTATTAAATAGCAGTATTGCCCGTGAGCTGAATGCTTATTACCTCTACAGAAACATTAGAGTCAACATCTCTGAAAACTGAATCTTCAAGATCAGCCATGTCTTGAAAGGCTAAGAAAAAAAAAAAAAAAAAAAAGAGGGTGGAGTTTAAATGAGAATACTGTACATTTATCAAGCATTTTTAATATGAAGCTTCCTAGTGTTATGCTTTAACATTTTCACATCAATTGCCTCAGTTTGGAATCATTGGCCTAATACTGTAAAGCAAATAATCACATTAATCCTTTTTTATTACAAAGGACTATAAAAGCTATGATTCACAGTTTTCCATTTTGCACTGAACCCTTCAAACAGTTTTCCCAGAATGTTACCCCCTAAGCTACAAACAAATTGGAAAAACTGAAAATGTCTGCTGGTAAGGGATCCTTTTTAACTTGCTTGAATCCTCAATCGAGTCCTTGGAAGTATTAGAGAGTTCCAGAGTGTTTTGTTCCTCCACGTCATCAACTCGCTTCCATTCTAGTCCAGGCTTGGGGGTTGATTCCTTTGCACATTTTAAATCATTATTTAAACAAAAACAATAACAACCACTAAAGTAAAACTCAACACTAATGCACACAATGTAAGCTTGATTACTGTGAGATACACTGGCAATTACACACTTATACAGTAACCTAATTCAATTGTACTCTAACCAATCTTTAAATATTATTCTATTACAGTAGAGAGCTACCTTAAAGTAAATCCCTTCAGTGCTGGTTGGGGAAAGCGGGAGAACTTTGGGGAGAGAAAATGTTAAAATAAGTGCTCAAAGTATTTTCTTTGTTGTTCACACACTATGAAATTAAACGGTTTTAGAGGCTTGAATATTAGGGTTGTGAATCAAGGCAATATACCTTTCAGTTTAGTCTTCATCGGCTTTCTTCTAGTGTAGTCAAACTGAGGTTTGCCTCTAGATAAGCGTGCCTCACTGCTGTTGATTTTTGAGCAGAATAGCCTACGCTTTCCCTGTCCAAATAAACAAAGTCAAATTTTGCCCTCTCAAATTTGCTCATAACAGAAGTACACTCACCTTTCGTGTCAAGTTAGCTTGCCCCACTGAGGCAGGAAGCGACTTAACAGAACTAACAGAGCTTTAAACATAGACAACATGGTGCCATTAGCTTTCAGACTCTGAACTCCATCAGCGTCACACATGAATGGCAGTGTGGGTTTAAGACAGTCTTTCTTACCCATTAGATGAGTGAGACTGACCAAATATGACAGCTTTGGCCCGTGCCACCTGAATAACAGAAAAACCTCACTCACCAGCCTGATTAACCTTTAGAATCGTGTGTGCGAAACTCTGGAACTAAAGCAAGAATTACAACATATTCCAACTGAGACCTAAAAGGTCTGACTGCCATCTGATAAATGATAAACTTAAACCAGACTACATAACTAAAAGCAGGAATATTAGTAGGTCTGCAACTTAATGTGTATGATCCTTTTGCAAGAACCCAGATTTCTTATCAAAATAACAAGCAACTTTTGCCTAGATATACTTTTTTTTTTTATGAGTGCATTGTGTATTCTTCACAGCCCAAACTCAATTAATTGGAAAAAGAAAAAAAAAAACCTTATCCCAGCTCAGAGGAATGGTGAAAACAGCACATGTTTTTAATATAATAAGATAACACTTTATTGATCCCGAAGTAAACTGCACTGTTACAGCAGCATATATTGAGAGGACTGTGAGGGCAGCTGTCCATTACCTGTAAAATAAATACACAGTGGCTGAAAGTATATAATCTGTGGTGTGGAAAGGCCAATATTTTGTTTGTAATTATTACCATTCCAGCTGAAAGCCACGCTATGCACATGGAATTTTAGATTAAGTTTAAGCTAAGTAAATGTTCTTTGGTTTACAATCTGATATACAGTCGATTCCGGTTAATGGGACCACATCGGGGCACGATCGTTTTGGTTCTAATAACCGGCTGGTCCGATTAAGCGAACATGCCCCATGTTACAAGACAGGACGTGATGTAACATTAAATGTTTATTAAACCTTTATTGTATGATTTACACGTATAGCGAACGTACAAACAAGAACTACTGTT
>JAVSBV010153259.1:0-15138 GCA_033117975.1 Parotocinclus spilosoma
GTGTGTGTGTGTGTGTGTGTGTGTGTGTGTGTGTGTGTGTGTGTGTGTGTGTGTGTGTGTGTGTGTGTATGTGTATGTATTACTAGGTTTGATATAACCTTGTGTGTCGCTGAAATGCCCACTTATGCTAATAGCGAAATTAAGCAAACCAAACCAAATTAACAAACAAATCAACTATGCATTACAAGTGACATGGATTATGTATGTTTAATATTTGTATAATATAATATTTATACCATGCATCATGAATAAACATCCCCTGTAATACCCTTGTGCCCCACTGAGGGACAAGCCCACACACCACCTCACTTTGGGAACCACTGTCTTTAACTGCTATCAGTTAAAATTTTTAGTGGCCAGAATTTCTTTTTTTAATTGATGCTTGTTCTACTAAATATTTTTGTGTTCCTTCTAACTCACAGGGGTTGAACCAGTGGGAGGAAAGTGGAGTGCAGATGCAGTGCGCCGGTTCCAGGCTCTGAGTTTCGGCAAGCAGCTCAGTGGAAAGGTGCTCTCCATCACTGACAGAGGTTATGGAGTGGAGCTGGAATGCAGTGGCCACAATGTCGCTTCAGTGCTCATCTCAGAACAGCTTGCCGTTGCCGTTGGGCATGAGAACGAGCCTGCAGCACAAGCAAGCGCACCCACTGACCTGACCGAAGCGTCTCTTGCACATAATGTTCTCACTGAGAGTCCAGCACTCCCTGAGCAGCCCAGCAACATTACTGGAAAAAAGCCTGCCCAATTACAGCCAGCTTCACGTAACTGCACAGTTTGGTTGTTCTAGATGAGTTTGTTGCTATCTAGAGATTATTTACATTGTGTGCCTATCATTTGATTGTAATCTGTCTTCCTATAGTTGCATCATATTCTTTGGACTGGAAGACAGTGGAATTGCAGTGCAATGAGACTTTTCAGCCACAGGTGGTTGCAGTGATCAGTCCAAGTCTCTTCTATGTGATGAATCCTAGAAAGGGTGCTGACCTTTTTTTTTTTTTTTAATAAAAAAAATTGCTTGTATTTATTT
The DNA here is from genome assembly GCA_033117975.1 of Parotocinclus spilosoma. Taxonomy (NCBI): domain Eukaryota; kingdom Metazoa; phylum Chordata; class Actinopteri; order Siluriformes; family Loricariidae; genus Parotocinclus; species Parotocinclus spilosoma. Next base: position 1,028 of record JAVSBV010153259.1, read on the forward strand.
TGATCTTTATTCTTTCTTCAAATCAGTAATGATTTAGATTTTTTTTTTCTGAATACCCCTTTGGGTTGATGTGGATTAACGTCTAGGGAATTCTTAACCAAAGTGAAACGCGTGTTTCTCTTTCAGTGAATATGGAGACACTGCATACAGTCATGTCTGATATGGCAAGGTACTGCGGGAGCTGCAAGAGCATTCCTCTACCTGGAGCAGCATGCTGTGCTCAGTTCTCAGGTCACTCACACTAAAACATCTTTGTCATCAACATGTTTTAAATATTTATGCTAGACTTTTTTTAGCGCTTGTTTCGCGTATCCCCTGACGATCATATTTGAAGAATACAAACTTCTTTTTTTTTCGCCCTCTGGTGGAGAGCCAACGGTTTTCTTCAGTTCATTTTTTTTTTCCCAGATTCACTTTAATTTAATTGTAGGTTAAATAAAGTTTAGTTTTATTTTTATGTTTTCCTCCTTGAAAAGTGCTGAAAAATAAAGATTTATTTAAAAATTATTTCCTCCCTCCTCTAGATTCTTAAGTAGGGACATGCGAGGAACAAGCAATTAAAAAGTCTGGCCTTATCAGTGAAAATCTATAGGTTATACACTGTCCAATGTGATGTAGCTGCAGTATTCATGAATAAAGGCACACCATCTTGAGATTTCCCTCTTACTTGTGCAGCTTTGTCATGCCTAATTTGAACACCAAATCTGCACATGGTTAAATCATGACATGGAAGTATGAATGTTTTTCACAGGCTTGTTTTCAAAACAAGGCCTCGAATGTAACAAGGGATTCACATTTGCACTACAGTTTATTACATCATGTATCTGTAATCACAATGTTTGGAACAGTGGTGAAGGAATGCACAGGGAAAGTGTTTAAGGTTTGAGTTTATGTTTAAATGTCTTGGTATGGATCAGAATGCTTTTCTTGTTATACAGGTGACAAAAACTGGTACAGAGCTGTTGTACTTAACATAACAAGCACACAAGCAAGTGTGGTTTATGCTGATTATGGCAACGTGGAGAGTGTACCTATCTCCAGACTCCTGCCCATTTCTAAAGAGCTTCTGCAAACACCATTTCAAATTGCAAGATGTTCTCTTTTAGGTAAGGATGCTTTTTGTGCAATTTTGTTCCGTCTTTTAGCATTGCGAACTTAGAATGGAATCGTTTGATGCCCAGTCTGCAATTAATGAATAACATTGTATAAAATAAAACTATTTTGTTAGTTAAGTTTTATTATGTACTTAATTGTACTATTGCTGCATTTTAACTATTTCAAATAAAATCTAGGTCACCCAAGGAGGATGGGTCCCTTTTTGAGTCTTGGTTCTTTTAAGGTTTCTTCCTTTTTTTTTAATTTATTATTTTTTTTTTAATTCAGGGATAAAAAAATTTTCTTTCCACTGTTGCCCTAGGCTTGTTTAATTTGGGATTGGCCTTTTAAGATAATGATATTGTAAAGCTGCTTTGAGACAATGCACCGTTTTAAAAAGCACTATATAAATTTCTTTTGACTAATAATTACTTATTACTTTAATTTTTGGTAGGTAAGGAACACTTCCCAACCGTTTGGCCTCCTGAGATCCTGGAGCTCTTTAGTATCAAGCTCTCTGGCAAAGTATTGGCCTCTGTCCAGGGTTTTGATGGAAGTTATAACCTGCTGACTATGACTGAAGTCTCAGGCAAGGGGGGCAGCAGCATCAACTCTGTCATTATGGATGCTCTGCAGAAAGTAACCACAAAATCCAGCTCAGAAATACTAACCCAGGAAACACAGGTTCTGGCCCAAAGGCAGATGCAGGGTGACAGCATGGCCACGGACGCAGGTCATAATTTGTCTGCAGACACTAAGAAGTCCAAACCTCCTCATCAACCGATAGGTAGGTCTCAGATAGCTTGAGATCATGCGTTTGTGAGTTCTAATTACAGTTAACCGCAGCTGTCCTAATAAGTATTTTCCCAGAGAGTGGTTTATGTAGCTTAAAGAGAATTTTGATAGATAAATAAAGTATAACTAATTGTGAATCAGATAACAGCACTATCAGATTTGATTAGGGTTAAGTAATAAGAAATACTGGTTTTAGTAGTTATTTAGGTAAAATGTTTCTTAGGCAGCAGTTCTGGAACAGCCTTAGTGTAGCAATAAGATGGTAAAAGTGGAAAACCTGTTTGTGGTGCGTCTCTTGTTTCTTTAGTGCACAGGTGTTTTCACAGCTGTATTTTTGTCAGCTCTGTGTTAGACCTGTTATTTAGGCATGTAAGCTTGTCATCAGGTACAGTTATCCTATGTTTATTTGGTCTGATTTCAGAAAGCTTAGAGACTGTGACCTGTGTAGAAAATGAGGATCCACAGGCAACTCCAGCTTCAAAAGGTAATAGTAATATTAAGTTTCAGTGCTTTCTAGTGATGCATCTTCCATTATTTTCTGTAATAGTGATAACAATTAGTTGGATTGGTTTCAATTACCAGGATGTTTTTTATTTAGTTTGCTATTAAAGGCATTGAGGCTTTTTGTATGCAATCGATTACATTTGTGTTACTTAAAAAACTTCACTTTATTAGTTTATATATGACATTGGTTTGTCATCTCAGGTCCTACTTCTTGCTGTTGTGCTTCCCTTGAACAGAAGGTGAAATCTTTTTTCCACTTTGTTATAAATCTTTTTACAGTCTACAGAAGACTCAAATGTTTCAATATTAAATAAATAAATCATTTCTTCTTCTTTCCACAGATTACCCAAATTCATGACTTGCTCCTTTTGCTTATAAAGGAAATGGATGGGACACAAAAGTAATTATTGAAGAATTATTGGTTAATTATTAATTAATTATTTAATTATAATTAATATTAATAATTATCATTAGAGTTATCGGCACTGGTAAGAATTAGAAAATCACTATAAAAATGCCTGTGTGATTACTTGGCTTAATCTTGCTTGGAAAATAAGAACTCTAACCTGTATTCTATGAAAATAAAAATTTAATAGCAAAATAATTGTTTTTAACAATGTTAGTTATGTTGCAAACTTTGGCATTTCCCAGATAACCAAAAATGTAAAAGAAAACCAACAAAATATAATCTAACCTTTTATCATTTACTTCTTATACACTGCTCATAAATATTAGGAGATATTTTTGAAACCCACACAGAATACCCCAACTTTTGTGAGCAGTGTATTTGCCTGTGAAATTGAGTACTCTTGAGGTCATGCATGACTTGTTTCACTGAGTTACTAATCTGATAAATCTTAGTTTTAGTTCACCCCACAGGTTTCCATGGACTTTCTGGTCAGACTGGGAGCACCATGTCTGAGAAGTTTTAATTCTGTGGTCACCAAATCATATTATGGATCAATGTTCTGGGTTGTTGTCTGATTTATAAAGTAACACACTTGCCTCATTTAAAAAGTGGATTATTTTTACCCTTTGTGATGAGTGACTAAGGAAATTAGATATTTTGGTTATAGTGAAAAAAGTTATGGGTGATTGTGTAAGTTCAATAACACTTTGGTGACCTAAGAGAAATAAACAATAATGGGAAATGTATATAGGTATTTCTAAAGGTCCCAATAATTGACACTTGGTTTTGTTGAAACAGTTATTTCTATTAAGCATTTTCTGTGAATAAATTGACTTCTAGAAGGTTAGGTTTTGTAGTATTTCCAGGGTAAGATTAAGCTGATTATTCAATCCAGAGTCCCTGCTTTACCAGTAGAGCCAAGTTTTTTGATTTACATATGCGACTATGCATATAGTCTATATAGTTATGGTTGAGTCACTTGTTTAGCTATGGTTTGTGTTTTATACTGTATTGTGTTTACAGTAGAACTTTTGTAAGGAAGTTTGGATTGCATTCCAAATGTGTAATTCAAGCCATTGATCAGTGTGAGAGTCACTGTGATTTTTGTTACTAAACACAGTTAGTAAAAGTCATCATTGTTTGAGTAGTGAAGAATAATTTAGCTGATGTGTTCAGATCACATTACTAGTTTCATGTGACTCCTTGAGCACTTTGGCTTTAAAATGTTGCCTAAGTGTTTTTGTTTTGTGAAACAGTTGTTCCATATGATTGGCTCTTTTTCATGTATACATTTAGTTGTATTTTAATAAAGTTCTTTGCACTTTTTTTGCTTTTGCATTTCCAGATCATGATTATCACCTTTTGTAAAAATGACCTCCTTACATCCAAAGGGTGCATATAAAAGAATTATGCCTTTTATTTCACCCCTCCCCAACGATGCCAGCTTGTTTAATATTACAGTGCTGCTTAAAACCATCTTACCCACTATTCACTATTTTGTTCAGCTATTTTCCATATTAATTTATACTTGTTGTCTTACCTCATTTAGGCAAAGAGAAGTAAAAGAGAGGAGGAAAAAAGCATAACTGTTCAGATACCAGTATGTGATAGTAAAATACACTATATGGACATGGGTATTGCTGGGATATTTTGTTCATCAGTGAATTTTGTTTTATCCCATTGCCACAGATCAATTCAAGCACCCATCCATACAGTCTGCCTTTACAAACATTTGCAAACTTACTAGCGCTTTCCTTTTGTGAGGTTTCCATGGCCAAGCAGCTGTATACAAGACTTGCATCACCAAGCACAATGGCAAGCGTTGGATGGAGTGCTGCTAAACACGCTGCCACTGGACTCTGGAGCCTTGGAAAATGTTTTGTGATGTGGCTCAGTGGGTAGCACAGCTGCCTCATAGATAGAAGGTTCTCGGTTGAATCCCAGGGTGGAGCGATTTGGGTCCTTCCTATGTGGAGTTTGCATGTAAACTCGTATCTCCACGAGTTTATTCTGGGTGCTCTGTTTTTTTCCCCCATAGTCCACAGACATGCACTTGGTAAACTGTTGATTGAATATATACTGTATATATACCTGCTTACGATATAACCTTGTTATGATGTAACTGTTGTTGAACGGCCATCGATGCTGAAAGAGCCTTTTTAAAATTGCCCTATGTCCTTTCTGCAATATCCCTCTGTGTCCATTAGAACAAAAACCTTTGTTATTCACAATTTGTTAAATACATGCACCAATATATTGTAATCAATATACATTAATTGACCACTTTTTTGGCACCTGTCATTTCACGGTTGGAGCTTCCCTGTTTCTGTGTAGGGCTTTCAGTGTGAATCGACATTACAATGGGAAAGTTGAGTATTGACTTCAAACAAGCTATAGTCACCGACTAAATTAGCTGGTGGCTGTACTCTCAACCTTGTTGGGTTTCCCTCATGCATTGGTGTTGCAGCTGAATACAACATTGGTGCTCCAACTAACTTCCAAATTCACGACTTGTTGTTTCTCAGCATGAACTTGGGCTTTAATTTTTTAACTCAGAGTAATGGAACTCAAACTGGTCATCTGCTATTATGTTCTAATATGTGATCACTAAGCAGTGCAAAAACATCACTCCTCAGTTGAATTTAGATTTCTGTTGCATCATGCATTTGATTGTTTGGATTTGGTGCAACTAGCATGAATCATTAAACTCTTCTTGTCAGATATAGACATTTCAGGTTGGTCCAAGTGCAAAAATTTGATTGGCTCACCCTGAGTTCTCTGCCAATTGTGGATGGATGTTTGGACAGTAAGGGCTTACCTAGGCTGGACAGGGGGCTGACCAGTTTCAACATTTGGTGAGATCTATTCCATGACACTGCTGCACACTGCTTCAGAACTGAAGACCAATGCTTTACTTCATGGGTGTATCTAGTAAAGTGATTGTTTAGTGTAGTTCAAACTGCATAATAATACCCATATTTTATATGTAAGGCCAGACTTTTTTAATTGCTTGTACCTCGGATGTCCCTACTTAAGAATCTACTGAGGAGGGAGGAAAAAAATTAAAACACATCGTTATTTATTTTATTTTTTTTTTTAGCAATTTTCAATTTCTCGAGGACCTTGTGGAATCAATACAAGGAAGGAGGAAGAAATTTAAAAAAAATGTAATTTAAAAATAAAATGTATTTAACCTACAATTAAATTAAAGTGAATTTGTAAAAAAAAAGGTGATCAACAGAAGAAAACCGTTGGCTCTCCACCGAAAGGTGGAAAAACCAAATAAAAAAATGTATGTATTTTTTATTTCAACCATTGGTTTTTGTGACAGATCCGAGAAATATTTTGTAGTCTTCAAATATGATCGTCGGCGGATCCGCGAAACAAGCAATAAAAAAGTCTGGCCTAATTCGTTTCAGGGTTTTTTCCCGCAAACCCCCAAAATATAACAAAATTATAAAGATAACTGTTACAGAATTAGATTAATAGTCATTTGGAACAATATCTACACCACGCACTGAAACCAGTGTCAATATGCCTAAAATCACTGGCTGGTGAATGCAATAATACTGAGAAATATGTCATGCTGTGAATATATCGGGAAATCGATATCATCGTCATATAGCACAGCCCTCGTGGTGGGATGAGCTCTGAGGCTGCAGTCCGAACACAGACACACGAGCGCTGAGAGATCGTCAACAGGTAAGAGCTTTGCTTCCCCTTTAAATAGGTTTTATGCTTTTATGATAAAAGAAAGTTAGCCTTAAAGGTCCGTCATACATAGTATTGAACCAATGTCAGTTTCTGTTTGCATTCTTGGTGAATTAGTGATTTAAATGCCCAAATCTGAATTTCACACAGTACCCTGACGTTAAAGTCTGATAGCCTATCAAAAGTTACAGAATTAAACATCGATCAGCGTAAATAGGGAATCGGACTTCCTTTTATATCGACTGTAATTAAAAATTGTGCTATGATTGTGATGCTGCTTTGTTTGCTGCTTGTGGATTTAAAGTTTGCGTTTAATCTGAGTTTCTATGTACATAAATGTGCTCAGTCTTCATTAAAATGGGGTTTTAATGAAGAATAAAGTGAAAAAGTTGAAGAAAAATCGTTTTTTAAACAGACTGTTAGAAGCAGTGCCCAATTGTCTTTGTGTCTCAAATTAGTGGCATTCCTAATAGGCTTGGCATTTGGAAATAGTAAATGTTATATATGCCTATATTTACATGATACTGTAAATAAAGCAAATACAAACAGTTGCAAGCTTTGCTCTCCACTATACTAATGGAAATCCAAAATAAAGATATCTCTGTAAAGCAAGGCGACGTCACAGGTGAGCACCTAAATGAAAGCAATGAGATATTCAACCATAATTACGTTACTTTCTCAAACTACGATTTACCCCGAAATCAAGAGACGTTACCTCGAATAGTATAACATAACGAGGACAGTAAAACAACCAACAAACTGTTCTCCACCGGACCATGTGACTTTAATATATCAGATAGGGTGTCAGTGACCAGTGTGATGTAACTTTAGTATAGGCCTATTTAATAGAATTGTACACAGTACAAGTTCAATAAATCACCTTTTTAAAACCAATACGTGTCACTACCCATATTGTAATACCCATATTTGAAATAAGCAGTGACACAAGCGTATCAAAGTCAGTAGTGTTTTAGTAATGATGTAACTTAATTCACTGACTATGTTGAAATAACGAAAATGTATCTTAGACAGTTCAGTTAATAACAACAAAGAATTACCTGCAGGACTGACACAGTGGAGACCTGGGTTTCCGTTCCAGCTGGCACCTGTGTGGAGTTCATCTTGTTTCAGCATGGTTTTTGTTCCACATTTCAGAGACATACCTGACATTCAATTAGTGCCTGTGTGCTTTGCAATGAATCTCTGCTCTATATGGAGTTGGTTCCAGCTTTATGTTCTTTGTTGCCCAGAACCGGATGAACAAGTGTGAAAGTGAATGAATAAATGAATTAATTAATTACTTGCTGGGGTTTAAGAGGAGGGTAGTTAACCCTGGCATTTAACAACCATTACGCTGATTAATCAGTAGGCATTTAACAGTTTCTATATCTTAGCCACTTTTCTATGATTCTATCTCAAATGCATTTGTAAACTTCAGTTACCTGAGTTTTATGGGATAGATGGCTACTTGCCTGTCTAACCCAAAACTGAATCAAGTGCTGTCATGTTTTTCTCCCGTGAAATCCAGCTGGCGATTAAAGGCTGTGAATTCCTTTGAATAAATGAATGAAGATTTGTTCCCATTACTACTCAGTCATTACTGGAGTGTCTGAAGTGGTTCCATGGGATCTCCTTTCTAAAAAGGCCACTAAGTGACATACACTAGCCAAATGCTTGTGGACACCCAAAAGTTATATCAATACATGAATTTGGACAGTACGTTGTGGCTCACTATTTTCTTTACCATTCATTTCCAAGGTGTCTGATGGAGGCAAGGTCATGGCATTGTGTAAGACGAGAGTCTTGGTGGGGGCTGTGCTTTTATAAGAAACACCAGCACACAATGCCAAGCATTTTCTGGAGTGGTGTAGGGTATTGGATCGGTGGACTCTGGAAGGTTTTTATTTTCTTGATGTTTTCCCTTGCAGTTTCGGCAACAGACGTGGCACAGACTTAAGTCTCCAGGATGGTGTGATAGTCAACCACAGTTCAGTAATTCTCTGACTAAACATCACCACAATTCTGTTTCAAAATCTAGTGGAAAACCAACATGAACAGTTGAGTCAGTTGTCTGAAGACTAGATACATACTACTGGGATCTATTTAGATGATCTTTGGGTGGCAGGTGTACAACCTTTTGGCTGCATAGTGCAACTATCTGTTTTGGTAGTCAGTAAGGAATCAGTAAGGACCACAGGCACAGTGATATATGGTGGTTAATAAGAACATGCATGAAAAATATACATTTAAGGAAATTTGGCTTTGGGCAAGAATGTAAAAAAACATGGGAAACAGGACCAAAGCTCTTGTATAGATGTCTTTCTCACACCATCTTGTGCCGCACACTATCTCTGTGACTCTGATGACATTACGAAGTGGCTCCAACCATAGTGGGTTTCACAGAGGTGGTCCTGTGCTTAGAAGATACCTATCTGACATACACACCATAACCTGTTGGACCTGCCGGTTCAGTGTTGCCTGTTCCCAGGCAATCAGTCATGGCCAGGAAATATGTCTGGTGTTATCAAACAGAGAGCTCATTTTCCTGTCTGCAACCCAATAGAACGTATTCATTCAGTGCAGCTGTGATGGCCGTCTTCTTCATTAAATAGGTTCATGCAGTCTGATTAATGGATCTGCTTTGCAGCATTTCCAGTACGTAGCTTCTACTGTTGATGATTAAGGATAGTAAATTACATGCTTATCTTCAACAGCACCTGGAATGTGGGCATTTCAACACTACAGTCCAGACATAACATGTTTTTCACCCTGATTGTTCTGTGCAGGTCTAGTAACTAAAACCTACATCAAAAGCAGACTTAATGGTTCTGTGCTTGCTATCTTTAAAAGAGACCTGCATTTATATTAGACTTGACAAACTACAGACTTCTTATGCACAGGAACCAAATGTGGATAACATTGTGTGTGTCAAGCTGCATAGGTACATAAAAAATATTAATTAAATAATAGCTAGTTTAATAATGTAAATGATCATATCCGGATCACAAAATGAGTCATTTTCGTGATCAGTGTAATAAATATTTCCATATGAAATAATTAAGAGTTAAGAATAATGTAACACTCACAATTGACATACTGTAACAAGACCTTATTATAACATACCTTTAATAAATTATACATAAAGTACAATAGATCTTACAAAAGCAACCAAAACTCTATAATGAACATTAAGCACACTGTTCTAGATATTATGTTCGGTTATTTGAGTCTTCAGACTTCTGTATCTTCCTGGTCTATGTGTGGGTCCCCCTTTAAGAAGTGCTTGAAAATTTGTAAACCCTTAAGGAGTGTCTGTATTTCTGGATAAAAATGACTTAAAGCAATGCTGGATTTTCACACAAGGCCAAAGAGTAGACAAAGAAACCAATTGAACAAATTCGAATATTTTTATTTGGACATTGATTTATTGAGGGAAATTATCCAGTATTACAAAAACATATTTTTGTCTCATCTGTTCATAAAATGTTTACCTAACAGCCATTTGGATTATCCTTGTGTCATGTGATGGGCAGCAACGTGCTTTATAGAAAGCAGTGCTTGTCTTGACACTGCTCTACCATGCACACTTGTTGTTGTTGTTGTTGTTGTTGTTGTTGTTGTTATTCAATGTTGTTCTTATAGTGAACTCCTGAACATTACCATTTGACAGCGTGAGGGAGACCTTTAGTTGCTTAGATGTTACCCCAGTTTCCCTTGTGATCTTAAAGACTATTATCTTTAATATCTCATCTAACCTTGAGGTTATCTACCTACTCTTGGAGTGGTCTTTATGACGATTCGACATTCATCTTGAAATTCCAGGGTCATTCTAGATGTAATGCCCTGAATAGGCTGATATCCTAACTGAAGTTATGTACATCAGGCACATGCAATGGTGCTTACATCATCCCTGCCTTAAGGTAATACTGGCACTTAAACCTGGGTCACTACAGTGGTGAACCAGTGTGTCAGACCACTGCACCACTCAAGCACAGTATAGTTGATTTAATAAAGAAAATAACTTGAACAGAGCACACATATAGGCGACATGGTGGCACAGTGAATAGGTACTCTGGTTTGATTCTCTGTGTGGAAGCTAATTTTGTGGAGAATGTTTGTTTGTTCTCCTTGTATCTGTGTGGGATTCCTCCTAGTACTCCTGTTTTCACCCACATTCCAAAGTCATGCTAAGTCAGTTGGAATCTCTGAAGTGTCCTAGTCTGAGCAAGCGTTCCTGCCTTTCCATCTGTGCTACCAGATATGCCCCAATGGAATGGATGTATGGAATGTGAGCAAATAAGTACAAACTGATGCTAAATTTAATGCATTCGTTTTTTGGGGGTTATATAATTTATAAAAGAGTTCTGACCCACATGACCGACCATGTCCTCTACATGTCACTACAGCAGGTACTGCACTAGACTGGCGCCCCATCCAGGGCATACCTTCACCTGCCTAATCCCATGTTCAGAGTAAGGTATAACAGTACCATGCACAAAAGTAACATGAATAGATACTATTCATAAGTATTAAGACATTTGAAATGGTAGGATGTGTTGAGTGACAACTATTTTTCTCTCGATAAGCTCCTTAAAAGCAAAACAACTTGTACTGTGTGTACAAGATTGCATTATTATGAATTTAAAGGTAGCAGTGTGATTTGTGTAATAGGAAATAAGACTAACAATAGTTAGTGTTCTTTTTTTCGTGGGGATACAGTTTCGCTTTATGCTGTAGAAGAAAACAGGGAGGCACTGGGATGAAAAGCAGAGATATGAGACACAGCGTGCTTCCATTCACTGGTTTAATCCTACAGACTAGTATTTGCTTGCGTGCTTTTAAATAGATTCAGAAGTGTTCCCCTTAAGGCATGCTCTTTTGAACTGTGGCTGTAAGGCTGAAGCTTAGATTAGTGTCTGAGGGTGTTTGATTGAGCCAAAATGAGTCAGGTCATGCTCCTGAGTTTGTAGAACTTTCTCTGTTTTATTTGGTAATTATTTGTAAGGTAATGGCTGTGTACTTTATATTGTAGCATTTAGCACTAGTAGAAACAACCGCATTATTATTCGTAATGAACAACCCACTGTTCATATCAGGTAGGCAATATATAATATAATATACCCTGCCCAAAACACAGATTACAGGCAGGATGAACAAATCAGAATGCACCAATACACAGAGATTTGAATATTCAGAAACCACATAGGGATTTTCCCTCCATCACAGGGTCATGTTATTTATTTATTTATTTAACGTATTTAATAACGTCGCTATCGGCATCAGTGGCCATGTAAGCGACACACACAAGGTTATCTCAACACCAGTCATATATATATATACAGTATACACAAGTCAATGGCAATTTGGAGTAATCAGTTAACCTAACACGCATGTCTTTGGAGTGTGGGGGGAAACCGGAGTACCCAGAGTATAACCACGCACACACTGGGAGGACATGCAGACTCCACACAGAAAGGACCCAGGTCTCTCCACCCTGGGATTGAACCTGGGACCTTCTTATTTTGAGGCAGCGGTGCTAGCCACCGAACCACCGTGCTGCCCCAGGGTCATGTTAGATATGCAAATGGAATGTGGGAGGATGCTGGAGTACCTGGAGGAAATTGATGCGGACACATGAGAACACGCAAAAACCAATTGAAGGCCAAGAATTCAACTCTTCAATTGTAGGGCTAGCCAGTGCGTTGTATTAAAAAAATAGTTGACAGAAGTGCATGAAAAATACATGGCATACATTCACATGAGAATTCAAACTATCCCTGGTCTATAGGTGTACATGACCTGCATTTGCATATTGGAACTTCATGAGCTCTTATATTTACTGTGCACTGCTTTACATTTTCAGGTTAGATTTTCACCTCCTTCATTTGTTACCAGTGCTCATTTCCCCAGCAAAGTCTGCATATTTAAATGAATGAATGAATTTAAATTTAATGAAGTTTATGAATTTGATAATTAAAACTTTTTTTTACTGTCAGACATTTAGGTTGACTATTGTGCTAACCTGTCCTTAAAATGTCCTACTCTGAAATACTTATCAGTTTGAAAAAAGACCAGAAGCTTAATCATTCTAACTTGATTTGTAGGTTTGTAAGTATTTGTAGCCAGAACAATTTGTTCTCTCCTTGTCTGTGTGGTTTTCCTCTGGGGATTTTGGTTTCCTCCAGCAGTCTAAAGACATCGGTTAGGTCCATTGGTCTGTCTCCATGTGCACTGTGATGAATTGCCATTCTGTCTAGCATTGGTCCCCAAATGGTGCCCTGTGCTGCCTATGCAACCCTGAAACGGATTAAGAAAATGAATGTTTGAATTATTAATATTGTGTTGTCTATCTTCATGAGGAGCCTCTTAACATCTCCTGCACTTATTTTTCTGTTTAATTACATACCTAATTTATTGATGTTTTTCTGAAAAATCCCAAATGGTTGTTTTGTATTTTTGTCCATCTTACATCTGGTCTGTATTTTTGCCTTTGCATTTACTAAAGCTGAGCTGGCACCATTGTTCAGTGGCTATGTTTAGAGAAGGTATTCTGTTTTGCCTTTCTCCTTGTGGGCATTTGCAGCTGCTCTTATCCTTGTTATTAGTTGCAGGGACTTCATGGTCATCACTTAAAACCTGTTCTTTGTTTGGCCCTTTTAAATTGTGTCTGGATGTGTGATTCCAAAAAACAGCCAGATCTGTATTTTAAGTTATTCCTAATTTATTTCTGTTTTAGGTCCTGTAAAATGTGCTCAAGAAGACAGACACAAATCCTCCTAACCTTCTTACTCACTCAAGGTAAGAACCAGTGTCTTATATGACATGTACTTGTGGAGTGGCCTTATGGTTAAAAGAGATTTCTTTTCAGATCTCTCAGACCTGACCAGTGAGTAGAAATTGGTTGGGTATCAGTTTTAAGGTTTTAGTTTTATGCTGTACGCAAGTCACAGACATATTATGGCGCAGTCTGTAATGCACATAATACTCATTTTAAGTCTTGCCCTCTAGGCATAAATGACACTGTCACAACTCTCCCACCACATCTTCACCTGCCTAGGATAAATTAGTTCATTTAGATATCAAACTTGCTTAACATACAAGTAATTACATAATAAAAGGGTATTGCCAATTTTTTTTTCATCAAAATAATATAAAAAATTGATTCAGCAGGAATGATAAATAGCGCAGACTATTATATGCCTTCAATAGATAAAGCTTATGCACATAAACTGATTCATTAATTGATATTACTGATATTACCTTATTAAAAGATGTATAAAGATGCTAGATACAGTCTTATTCAAAGCTTTTGGTACATCTGGTTGCAAACAAATCTATGTGTGTTTGGAGATTGTAGTGCATTTTTTAAAATAATTAAAAAATAATAAACATTTTTAAAAATAATGCTAGGTAAAAAAATAAGGCATAAAAACTTGAAGATTTTTTATGAAAAGAATGATTTGATCTTTCTGCCTCAAGTACACTGCTCACAAAAATTAGGAGATATCTTGAAATTCAATTTCAATTCAGTTCAGTTTTATTTATATAGCGCCTTTTACAATAGAGTATTGTCTCAAAGCAACTTCACAATATTACA
>JAVSBV010153270.1:0-29272 GCA_033117975.1 Parotocinclus spilosoma
CTGTGTATCATCTGCATAGCAGTGAAAACTAATACCATGCTTACGAATAATTGAGCCTAAAGGTAGCATATACAGGGCGAATAACAATGGGCCAAGCACAGACCCCTGAGGGACACCGTACTTTAATTTTGAGAGCTAATATATTCTCCTCACCGACCGTCTGGGGGCCAACCTTACCTGAAATGTTTAACAGAGCCATCAAAGAGGCTCAACCACCTGTACATGCCCACTGCTGCCTGAACTGCCACTCTGGAATTGGGACATGCCTCCATCGCATGCTAACCCTACTCAAAAGACATTTTTTTGTGGTTGGCTATAGACTCTGATGTCAGGGAATTTGTGGTGGCATGACTCACCTGTGCCCCTAACAAGTCCTCCCACCAGCCTCATCCCTCTGCCAAACCTCCCTTTGCCATTCAAAATGGTGCATGTCCACTTTGAGCAAGTTGCCAAGGATACACAGCATTCCAATTTATGTCACAGGTCGTGTTGGATGCCACATCTTGGGTTCTAACCCCAGTTCTAGCCAGAATCATTCAGATTCAAAATGTTACATATTGGTCTCATTTGCTGATACATCTGAAAGAAACAAATCTGAATACAATGTATCATTTATTTTTCCCAGGTCAATTTTTAACTCATGTTCATATGCAAATCCACATAACCGCAACAAAAGTTGTTCCACCTAGTCAAAAATAGACTATATTCAGTTTAAATATAAAGGTTCTTTTTTATATATATAATTGTATAATTTTACAAAAAAAATTTCTATGAAGAAATCATGCCATATTATTTTCGAAAATTCAACCTTTTGTCATTAAGAACACAATAAAAAAAAGAAATGAATATAATTGTTGTAGTCAGTCAGAATTGTGTTTTTGGATCAAGTTGAGGAAAAAAAATATGGAATCACTAAATTCTGGGAAAATATTATTGAATCGCTCTGTAATTTCCAGTTCTAAAACAAACACCTGCATCAGATTTAAACCCTTTAATTAATCGTCATTTAAAAAAGAGTGCTCACACTGAAGAGCTGTTGCACAAAGGATTGACATGAATCATGGCTCCAATACTAGAGATGTCAGTAGAAACAAAGGTGCAGTGATAAATCATGAATCTGCATTAGAAAAGGTGATGATGCTGGAATGTTTGTTTGGTGTTGGTCTAATGAAATGTATAAAGATAACTGAATGAAGAAAACATGCAAATTTCCCCAGTCATAGATGATATGGGGCTGCATGTCAGGTAAAGGCACAGGGAAGCTGTCAGTCATCACATTTTCAATATATGCCAATGTCTATATTAAAACTTAGACTTTTTTCTTAGTCCATCAGCTGAAAGGATGTTTGGTGATGATGATTGTGTTGAAAATCTCTGTTGGAAATGAAAATGGTCAATGACGAGGCTCCAACCTGCAAAGCTAATCTGGCAACAGCAATAACAGACAGTTGGGATTGATGAAGAATACTGTTTGTTATTAGTTAAGTCCATGCCTAAGAGAATTCAAGCTGTTATAAAAGCCAGTGGTGGTGCAACAAAGTACTAATGGTGCAGTGTTTTTTTTTTCATGATTCCATATTTATTTCCTCTACTTGATCTAAAATCACATTTGTGACTGACTACAGCAATTATATTTCTTGCTTTTTTTTATTGTTTTCTTAATGACAGATGGTTGGAATAAAAAAAAAAAAGTTTTGTGGCATGCCTCTATGGTTAACTTTTTTTCAGCTCAGGGCAGAGAGACATAGTACTGAGCATCAACTAGCTGATTAATTTTATGAGCTCTTGTTCAGATCTACATGATTTATTAGTTTATTGATTGATTTATTTGGCTGTATATGCTATAATCTCTCCTCTAATAACTGCCTTCAGCGCCACCCAAAGTAATGAAGAAGATAAAACAAGTACTACATTAATTATTAAACTAATACATTTTTTGCAATAACCGATCACGAAAAGCGCCTCCGCCAGCAAAGTTTTGTTTGTTTGTAGTTATTTTTGGGAAAACAATGGGAAACAATGGGTTAATGGCACAGTTCAAATTACCACCAAAAATCACTTGATTAGTATTTGAATGTGGAATAGTGGCTCCTTGATATTTTAATTAGTGGTTTCTAGCCCACCGCAGGACAGCTTCCTTCTGTTGAAACCTGGAAAAGTGGACTAGGAATGCAAGAGGTGATTTGCTGTGCGTGGATTTCGAGGTTGGAGTCTGATAAGCTTTTTCCAGGTCAAGGTGTGCCGAGAATACTTCAGAGCCTACCTATTGCACTAGCAGTTCAGACATAAACTTCACAGAATCCTTACCGTCCTTGCAGCCTTCAGAAAATGATTTGGCCTGCTTTTACGGTTCTTGAGGTCATTGAATCAATCTTGGAGAGTGAGATTTTGTATTTTAAAAAATGGTTCAAGTTATCACCAGCTACTGACTCCACAGTAGTGCGTCTGTAACAAGCGTCGATCATTCGAAGGAATGACAAACACAAAGGCGGACATAAACGCAAGTAAGCTTTAATATGTACAGTGCAGAGTGAATTATATATTTTTTTATAACACCTCTATTTATTGAAATTTTTGAAAATTATCATACAGTACAAATGAAGCCCGAATATACAATAAAGCAACAAAAGGTATTCACTTAAATACAACATAAGTTTAGAAAAAGGGCCCTTACAGAAAAAAAAGGTACAATATGTCCCACGCTAGCAACCCAATATGAGCAAAGGCGTAAAATTGTAATCAAACATCAGCATACACCAATGAACCATAGAAGGTTAATAACAAACATATTGCCAGATCTGGAATCCGTACCCGTACCTCAAAATGAACCCAACCCCCAAAGAGAAACAAAATCCCCTGGGCGCAGACTGTTAGACACAGACCCTCGATGTAGAATGATATTTACACAGAAGCACAACAAAACCAACACCAGCACACGGGTAATGGGAAAAACAAGGAAGGCGCTTTAGGAAGCGCCCGAAGGTAATGCTCTGGCAGGCGTGGAGAGGAAAAACATGTGATAACATGAAGAGAATAACGTGATATTTTACGGAGATGGGGAAACCGGTGAGGAAGCGAAGCTGCAGAACTGGTTAAATAGAGAAGAAAAGATGAGGCTGGGCACCGCCCACTAGCAAGGAGGTGAAGGAGGACAGAAGCAGAGAAAAGGGTGAAGGATAAGGAGTCTTGAGCAAAAGCCCCCTTCCCCCAAGGCGCAGCTCTAAGGCGCCTAGACAGAATGTAATCCCCCCCACAGAAAAGAAGTGGATTGAAAAGGAAAACCAAAGGGGTAAGTGACCAAGGGGAAAGTACCCCAGGAAACAAAAACGTACTAGGGCAAAACCTGAAGACGTTATTTTACAAAAGAAGTCCAGTCCGGTCCAGGAAAACCCAACCAGGCACTTGAGGCCTCTCCTGTCCCAGCTGACAGCTTCGACGGTAGCCACTACCTTGGAGACTGTGACAGCCACCAAATTAGGTACTGGCAAAGGTGCAATATCAGATACTAGGGCTTTTACAGGTACTGGGGCAGTCAGGGCATCCGAGACTGGAGTGACCAGAAACAAAGGAGATGGGAGATCCAGAGCCTTCAGTCCTGGGCGTCTGGAGTGGTTACGGCTTCAGGCGGTGCTGAAACGACCATCGAAGCAGGCGCCCAGTCGAGCTCAGGATCCGGTACTAGACCATAATAAAAATACTAGACCATAAATAAAAAAAACTTCATCTCGCTACGTCCTAATGGGCTGGTTATTCTGTAACGGGTTAACGTGGCATTTGAAAGGAACGAAAAACACAAAAGGCGAACGTAAACGCAAGTGATCTTTAATATGTATAGTGCAGAGTGAACGGTATTCACACAGAAGTGCAACAACACTGACACATGTAATGGGGAAAAACAAGGAAGGCGCTCTAGGAAGCACGAAAGGTAACGCTCTGGCAAGCGTAGAGAGGAGAAGCCAAGAATAACTAGCGATCTTTTAAGGAGCCGGGAAACAGTCCAACGGTCCTTGTGGCTGGGGTTTGAACCTTACTTTCCCAGGGATTTTCGCCCCCTCCTCTATACAGATCTTTCCCAGATTTTTAAGCTTTCGGACTGCAGCTGGGCAGCCTTGAGTTTTAGCTCCTGCCAAAGATTTTCTATTGGGTTCAGGTCAGGAGATCTCCAAGACCTTGAAACACAAAATCTCGCGATACATGACACCACCCTTCCTTAGGTCGTCTTGTCCCCTTTGCAGAAAAGCGCCTCCGAGGTATGTTTTCACCCCCATGCTACATGTTTGAGACAGTGTTTTCATCCTTTTTCTTCCTCCAAACAAGGCAAATGAAGTTCATACCAAAAAGCTCTATGTGGTCTCATTTGACTACATGACCTCTTCCGATGCCCTTTCTGGATCATCCAGATAGTCATTGGCAAACTTCAAATGGGCCAGGACAGTTGCTGGCATGAGCAGGGGGACCTTACATGTCCTGCAAAATTTGAATCCCTGATGGTGTACTGTGTTACTAGTGGTCATCTTTGACACTGTGGTCTCAACTCTATTCAGGCCATTGACCAGATTCTCCCATGTAGTTCTGGGCAGATTCCTGACCTTTCTCACGATCATCCTTTCCCCAAGAGGTAAGCTCTTGCATGGAGCCCCAGAGTGAGGAAGATTGATAATAATCTTGTGTTTCTTTTATTTTTAAATTGTTGCCTTTTCACCAATCTGTTAAATATTGTCCTGTAGCCCATCCCAGACATGTGCAGGTCTACAATTTTTTTTCCCTGGTGTCCCCTTTTTGGGTTTGGGCATGGAGGAGTGTGAATAATTGAGTGTGTGGACAGGTGTCTTTTATACAGGTAATGAGTGCAGAATAGGAGGGCTTTTCTGTTAGGGTTCCTACCTTCCTCTCGGATCGTTCGGCCGTCCTCGCCGGTCGCCATTACAGAGCTGTCGGTGAGGCGGTCTTATATTTGCTATCTCATCATGTCCCAATCTCGAACAGCTGAGCCATGCCCTATAAAGGCATGACGCTAAGCTAGGTTCGGGGCCGGGTCATCGTGATTCTAACGGGGTTCCATCGCCGTTCGGTACGGGCGGGTAACCCCCGGAGGTATTTAGTTATTCAGGGGCACTTTTGAGGGTTTTCCTGTTCCGTACCTGCGCGCTCCTCGCCCGGTTCGCAGTAACAGGCGTTCGGTCCTCGCGCCCTACCTAGCCTCACTTCAGTCAGGCGTTGTTCTGAATAGGACACACCGAATCTGCTTCCTTTGTTTTTTCGGGTTCGCGCTCGCCCTCTGGCGCTGTGGCGCCGCTCACCAACTTTTTTGGAATCCAGTTTGTACATGCATATATCTGCATTTAGAAAGGGTAGTGTGAGGGATTTTTTCTAAAGTTTTCAGATTGTTTTTGCCAGTTTCTTTTCATGTTCGTATTGCTATATATATAGTATCAATGTATAAGAATATATAAGTGATATATATTGTATGGACATCACATATGTTTAAGGGAGCACACATTTTTAAGATGACTAAACTACACTAAGAGCTTTAGAAACTTAATGTTACACAATAAAATGCAAATTAGTTATTAAAAAATCATACATTGTGATTTTCTGGATTTTTGTAGATTCTGTCTCTCACAGTGTTTGTACAAATTACAGATCTCTCCATTCTTTGTAGATGGAAAAACTTACCAAATCAATCAATTGATCATTATTAAGAAGAATAATATTAAATAAACAGAGTTTTCTTAGGATTTGGCATGAGGTAAATAAGATGTAGCTCTTTCTTAATAATTCCTCATAAAAAATCATCAGATTTTACCAAAAAATCGTAGAAGAAGGCAGCCCATAATTTCCCAATCATACATTTTTAGGCATAGAATAATTGTTTTACATTTTTTTCCATCTTAATTTTCCACAGTAAATTGCTTTTATATAGACTTCTATTAAAAAAACAACAACAACAATTTTCAGGTTTCATTTATCACCTTCTACTCCCCCTCTCCTGTGCCTGTCTGTGTGTAAGCTGGGCTGTGAGTGCTCTTACTCCCACCTGCTGGCCGGAAGTGGTCATTGTGCTTTAATTTCACTAATTACACGTCTGCAGTATTTTTAAAGCCTTTCACCTATTAAGAGTGGTGTTTCAAGGTAAGTAAAAACATATTTGACTGGAATATTGCTTTATAGATTTGACATTTGTTTAAGGGGGGGAACCTCACACTGAACTATGTTAATATCTTTAGAAACTTCAAGTTTATTATGGTCCCGTTTTTATGTGTTATTTTCATCCCTTCTATTCACCCTCTGTGTCCCCGTGCCTATGTCTATGTTAGCTGGGCTGTGAGTGCTCTTATTTCCCCCTGCTGGACAGAAGTGGTCACTGCCCTGTTATTACACCAATTACACAGGTCTGCAGTACTGTTTTGTGCCTATGCGCCGTTTATCTGTTAATCTTCTGTTTACCACAGCATTATCCTAGATCGATCTATTTTAAAAGTGCAGTATTTTTAATCACTTAATTTTCTTCCTTTCTTTTACCGGTGGACTCTATTTTTTGCCGTTAATCTGTGTTTCGTCTCAGCTTTGTTTTTGTTATGGTTTAATGTAATAACTTTTTACAATATTTTTCCTACTTTCTTTACACAGGAGACTATTTATTGTGACTTTCTACTGAGGACCTATGGCAAGAAGTCTACTATTCTATCAGCTGAGTCACCCGCACCCACATCTTAAATGTGTTTGCATCCCACCAGTCGCTAACGCCAAAGATGCGCTCTGTGAGCTGTACAGCGCAATTAGCGGGCATCAAAACACACCCTGATATAATGTTTATTGTTGCTGAAGATTTAAACCGTGTGAATCTCAAGTCAGTTCTCTGTGAACTTTTCTACGAGAGGGGCGAAAATGCTGGATCTTGTTTATACGAACATTCCCAGTGTGTACCGGGCAGAGCCCCGCTCCCACCTCAAATACTCAGATCAAATATCTGTTATACTGATCCCAGCATACCGACCGCTCGTCAGACGATCAAAACCCTATTCTAAAGCAGGTGAGAATGTGGCCAAAAGGAACCATATCTGCCTGTTTTGAGTACACTGACTGGCAGATGTTGCAACCTACAGCAACACCACAGACAGAGTACACGTCATCTGTGACCAGCTATATCGGCAAGTGTATAGATGACGTGACAGTCTCAAGGACCATCACCACACGTGCATGCTCTGCTGAAGGTTTGAGATTCTTCCTTCAAAGCGCGGCACATGTGGCAGGACATCCAGGCCATCGTGTTTTGTCTTAAAGCAGCTGTTGTGAGGAAGACTCTATGCAGAGTCAACACACGGAAAACTGCAGGACCAGACAAAATTCCTGGTAGAGTGCTCAGGGAATGTGCAGACCAGCTGACAGATGACTCACATCTTTAACAGCTTCCAACGTGCCTCAAGTCAACCACCATCATACCCGTGCCGAAGAAATCTTCAGTGTCCTGCCTCAGTGACTACAGTCCCGTTGGACTCACACCCACCATCGTAAAGTGATTTGAGAAGCTTGCCATGAGGCACATCAAGACCCTGCTGTCTCCTTTTTTAAACTCTCTGGAGTTTCTGTACAGTCCCAACCGCTCAACAACTGATGCCATATTCACCAGCTTTCAACTAGCTTTCACCCACCTGGACAATAAAGACATTTATGTTTGGATGCTGTTCATAGACTTTAGTTCATTATTCAACACAGTTCAGCTCAGTACCTTGTCGGAAAGCTGAATCTACTGGGCCTGAACACTTCTCTCTGTAACTGGAATATTCTCTTCTCCTGCAATATTGCTCACAGTCTTATGGTAGGATTGATTAGGGGCTGACTGTCCAAGGCAGGGGCAGCCAGCAGACAATTAGGCTTTGCTAACTGTCTGATGGTAGCCATGCACCTTCACCCAGAACTGATGTTAAAACTATGTCGGTTACCAGCAGCTGTCCCTAAACCTAAATGCATTCATAAAGTCTATATTAGTAATCTAATGTAGTCTATGTTAATAATCTATGTTAATAATCTCTAGTAAAAATTACAATCTTAAAGTAAAGCTAGGGTTACTTAACATTATATTACTTAAAAGATTGTAAATTACTTAATCAGTGATAAACACTCATTCTGTCTTACCAAAACTTGTATTAGGGTGGATTAATATTTAGCCTTAAATGAAGCCTCCCCTCATGGGTACAGTTATGTTCTATGCCCTCGTCCTAATGGTCGTGAAGGAGGCCACAATTTTTTACAACTATCTATGTGTTAGTGCTCAATCCTATTAATATAAATGATCCATCATTATGTAATTCTAAACCATACTGTTTTTAGCTTATCACTATTTACCGCCCCCCTACTCAGAATCTCTTCAGGAAATCTTCTTTCTAATAAATGTTAATTTTCTTTCCTGCTTAGTACTTTCAACAGATATGGCTCTAATTGTAGGTGATTTTAGCATTCACTTTGAAAATGAGCAAAATCCATTTAAAATTGATTTTTAGTGCATTTTAGAATTCACGAGTATCACTCAGAATGTTATGAGACTGATCCACCACTGTAATCATACTTTTGATCTAATATTAACATTTGATATCAATATAGATAACCTATATGTTTAGATGAAGCATGCTATTATTTCTGATATTCCAGTTGCGTTTATGAATAACCTTCCAGACTTAACATTTAATACAGATATGGAACCCGATCATCTTATGCTTGCAATTAGAATGCATATTTTGCTTGACCCTGGAGAGTCAAATGCATTAGAGAAAAAAAGACTACCACCTTGACATAATGACCACATCCATAGTTCAATCCAAATAGCTTGGTGTGTGGAACGCAAGGTGTGACATAGTAAATTGGAGGTATTTAAGATTGCTTGGAGGGATATTATGGCAAAGTATAAACAGGCCAAAGCCTTATCAAAACTACATTTGTGTAGTTTTTTTTCTCAATTATAAAGAAATATAAGAATAAGCATATATTTTTATGTAATACAGTCTCAAGATTAACTAAAAATATCACAGAAAGCGATACGCATGTCTTGAACATGAACTGTGGGAGGAAACCGGAGTACTCAATGAAAACCTACGCAGACATGGGGAGGACATGCAAACTCCACACAGAAAGTATCCAGGCCGCTCCCCCTGGGATTAAACCTGGAACCTTCTTTCCTAGGACTAGAATCTTCCCTATACGTTACCCCAGTTACTAATACTGAACCCTCCTTACTGATCAGCTCGTCTAAGTCAGCAACAACCTTATTAGATCCAATTCCTACATATTTAGTTAAATAATTAATACCTAGTATAGTATAACCACTGACTATTGTATAACATTATTTTAAAAGCATCCCTTATTTTTAGTGCCAAAATCCTTTGAACATGAATTAAACCTGATAAAAGACTGATTAAAAAAGCTAATATTGACCCATTGACCGTGCTGCCTAATTATAGACCAATTTCAAATCTTAGATTAAATCAAATTTAAAACTTTCCTCTCCAAAATCTTGGAATAAGCTGTCTATTAGCAGCTCTGTAGTTATCTCAAGTCATGGTATATATATAAAACATTTCAGTCAGGATTCAGGCCCTATCATAATATTAAAATAGCATTAATTATGGTCCTTAATTATTTATTAGATAGTTCATCCTAGTCATTGGATACAAATCAAACTGTGAGATTGCATTCAGTTTTCGAAAGTCCAGACACACCTTTAAGAATCCATCATTTTTGGAACCACCACCATTGTGCTACTCCACTCACTGAACCACTCCCACCTCCTTCATGGCACAGCTCTCATCTTTTAGAGCACCCACCAACCTTTCAGGAGCTTACCGGTAGATGACCTGGCTTGAGGTGGATTGTGTGTTTTAAGACAGTGGTTGTACCCAGCCGTGGTTGGAAGAGGTTGGGAAACTCACTTAGCAACTGATTCAGGTCTTTCTGCCTACTTTCACTTAAATGAGAGAGCTCGACCTTTGTCTCTCAAGTCCACGCTATATGGATCTTTTCCGGTTCCCCCCTCCACTGCTGTGCAACAGAGCATCTGCTGACTTCTGGTCTGATTTCTCTTTCCAGGACCTTAAAAGATTTATGTGATAGGTTGTTTCTCTTTGCCTTTGTCTGAGTGACATATCTCATATGTTGTTCGGTCCCATCCTGCACACCACTGAATAGGGGCCTTGCCATTTAGCCAGCAACTTGTTTGCCGTGGATGGCAACAGGAGTAGTACTTTGTCTTCTAGGTGGAACTCTCTGTTCTGGGCCTGCTGGTCATACCATCGTTTCTGTTTGTGCTGTGCTTTCCTCAGATTTTCTTGGCCGCCTAAATATTGGCTAATAAATAAATTTACTTTTGTCACTTACAGATATCTAATATTTGATCATACATGCATACACACTTTAACTATTCTTGTGGTAGTTCCCATTAGCTGAGGTTGATGAGGAAATTGAGACTCACAACCACAATGTCCCATGAGTAAGGTATATGTAGGGAGCGGGCTCATAACCTGGGCCTTATTCCTATCTTACTTCATGCCACTTCAGTACGAACCGACTCGTACTTACCAACTGGTTCCCATGGTCACATCTAGTGGTTGACTTTGTGACTGATCTGCCTGTGTCAAAAGGGTCGTTTCTCGTGTGGTGTTTGATGTGTACCATTTCCACAACTACCCACAGCATTGCAAACTGCAGAGAATTTGTTCCAACAGACATTTCATTTTCACGGATCACAGCACACAACTGACTTATCTGGCTTGGAGAGCCTTTATGGAGAGGTTGGTGGGTTTCTGACTTCCAGTTACCACCCCCAGTTCAATGGCCAGAGAGAAAGAATGAACTACGAAAATGTTCAAGATTTATTGTCACAATCAAAATGACCGGTTTAAATGATCTAAATACTTACA
Source organism: Parotocinclus spilosoma (assembly GCA_033117975.1). Lineage (NCBI taxonomy): Eukaryota > Metazoa > Chordata > Actinopteri > Siluriformes > Loricariidae > Parotocinclus > Parotocinclus spilosoma. The sequence goes on from JAVSBV010153270.1 coordinate 10,911, forward strand.
CTGGGCCGAAATGTCCCAAAACTGTCTTAAAAGCTTTGTCAAACAAAAATGGGCGTAGGCCAGCAGATGATGCGATTAAGCTCCCTATAATATATGCAGGGTCTCAGAAAGGAGTCAGGCTTAAGCATGACGAAAAATCCTGCAGAGACTGACGAAGTGGAGGGATGAATTAAGCCAAGGCTGAAATATTTGGAGATGTTGCTGTTTATTGCTTTCTCCTCTGCTAAAGAAAGCAGATGGAAACAGGCCTTGGGTAGCAGAGCATCTAGTAGAAGATCAATAACCCAGTCATAGGGCCTGTGAGGAGGAAGGGTAGTGGGGATCCCCTCTCCAAAGACCAGAGAGAGGTCCAAATACTCATGTGGGACATTTGGAGGGAGGACCAGGGTGGTTAAGAGAAGTATAGGCAGTAATCTTAGCACAATAGAGCCCAATGGGTGATCTCCCGCGTAGACCAGGATATGATTGTTCATGGAGATGGAGCCAAGGAAGGCCCAGGATAACAGAGTAGGCGTAGAAAGTACAGTAGACTAGAAAAGTGTTTAGAAAGCTGATAGTCTCTGGACTCAGTATCCTGCTGGAACCATATGGCACTGGCCTATTTCTTGCTTGCTTTGCACGTGAGGAGGGAGATGATTAGGGCTATACTTGCTGCAGCCGACTCAGAAGAGGAATGTGCGAAATACAGGTTGCACTGGAGCAGTGGTCTGGGCCACTATCATATTTCTCTGGTAATGCAATCATATAGGCAGAAGTCAGAGCGAAGGAGAAGGCAGGCTGGGAGGAAGCAGAACTGTAGGCGTGGGGTGTGTTGAGACCACGGACTAGAGATGAGCTGCAAGCTCATCAACAATAGGCAGGTGGAGAACAGTCACCGCTCCTGCCTCCTTGTTGGCTAAGTCTACTGTAATGCTGACCAGGGATCAGAGACAAACACAACGGTAGAGATCACGTTAGCACTTATTAACAATATGACAGGCATATCTCATGGTCAAACAGTCCAATGTCGAGCACAGAATATCCAAAACAGAGCCAAAGGGATGGATGCAAAAAACAACTTCCCCTGTCCCTTTGGTTTGTTCATTTGGCTTGTTGTATGTCCTGGTTTTTGCGCTGCCTATTTAACCTACGCTCCAATTAGCCCTTGTCAGTACTGTTTACTGTTCAACCCTGCTCGTTTTTGTGACTATCCCTTGGTTAAATAAACATGGGTTTACACTTATATCTGCACACGTCGCTTTCATTGCTTCTTACCCAGCGCTCATGCACTGTTTGAGCTCAGAACCTTACTGGTGAGAGAGCATTCTTCATTATCTCTGAAGCACGATGGTGCCTGAAACTCACATACGTGGCCAACATTTTTAGGCATATCAACAAACTGAACACTAGAATGCAAGGGAAAAAAGACTAATTGCATGGCTTCAGATCTAAGCTCACACACTGGCACTCATTTGTGAAAAAGAGCATAATTGACATGTGTAGTGGGTCCACGATTTGCCCGGCCACTTTCTCTGTGTTGGGTTGTTAAAAGAAAACTTGTAACTCCAGTTGCTGGTACCAAATCGGGAATTATTTATTGATCTAGACGTGTAAGACAAAAAAAAACAGTGAGAAATAGCATCTAGCCTTGTGTCTGCCTGCATTAGCGTCTCCCTCCTGCAGTGCTCTTAGCCAGCTCAAAAGAGTATATTACATGAGAGAGACCAATAGTCAAACTGTAGTTGAATTTTCAGTAAGATAAAGAAAAAATCAAAAAGAATTACAGTTACAGTATAGATACATAGCTTTCAGTATATAAAATATTTTTAAAATATATGAAAATTACTAGGTATAATATACATCTATGACAGCCACTTCATAAATACAATGAAACACAGAATTCTGGTAACAGAAATAAACAATACCATGAAACCTTATATTTTGTGTTTTCGGATGGGCTACAATAGGCAAGTAGCTTGGTAAGAAGGTTACAACTGTTGGCACAATTATTAAAAAATGGAAGGGACTGTAATTGTAAAAAAATGTGTACCTGTTTCTGTAATAAATATTAACTTAGCTAGTTTTCTATATGTATTAAGTACTTATTTTATGCAATAAAATTCAAATTAATTTGATTAATTTATTTTCATTTTTCTCTCACAGTTGAAATGTGCCTATGATAAAAGTGACAGACCTCTCCATTGTTTGTAGGTGGAAAACCCGAAAATTGGCAGTCTATCAAATATTACTTTTTTCCATTTCCAGCTTGGCCTAATTCTCTAGGATTGACCCATTGCACTATTCACTAATAACTGCACTAATATTTTCCATGCCCTTTTACACTGAACTGAGCCCTTTTCATCCACAACCACTGACTGGCCCTTTTTAGCTATAGCTGAGAGTACTTTTACAGCTGTCCATAACACATGACCTTTAAATCTGAATTCAATGACGTGATAAACTTGGCTACAAAATCCCTAACATCTATCTCTACTGGTCTAATATGTGCCTGCCGTCCATGCTCTCCACTGGTTCTGAATGCTACTAGTTCTGAATATTTTTAAATATTTTTTTTCCTTTCATATGCGCATTCAACTTCATCCTCAAATGGAACTGTCAGTTCTGTAAAATAAACTATCCACTTGCTCCCTAAGTACAACACTATGTCTGTCTAAATGTATTTGCTGTGATGCAGTGTGGAATCTGCAATCTGGTATTTAAACCTTTTGTGCTTCACCTCAAATAGCATTATATATGACATCTGACACAGAGTGCACATTTGCGTATCATTTTAATCCCTCCACTCCATAAGTCATCCTTAATATTAATCCCTAACTCTCGCTCCCACGCACGTCTAGTCCCCAGGGACGTAATCTCAGTGAATGCCATGAATCCGTGAATATATTGAAGAAAAAAGAGATTTTTGAGAGGAGTTCAGACCAAACAAAGGTTCCCAAGGCTAAGATGCAGGGTAGAGTTTGATATGAGGAAAATAATGTGAACAGGCAATGCAAGTAATTAAAAAAAATTTGAAACAAGAACACAATCACAAATAAATTATTATCCAAAATAGGTAATGGTATAAAGGTAGATAAACACTTAAAGTGTAGGGAGAGTTTGAAATCAAACATAGATAAAACATACATTTTCACAGTGTTAACCCTAGCAATCATGAACAATGGAAGGCATTTCCACTTTAATAGATCCTATTTTAGCTTAGACAGTAAAGTGTCAAAATTAGTACGGATAAGGGTTTTAAGTGAATCAGTGACAAAAACAACTAAAGACATAAGACCCCCATCTGAGAAGCTCAGTGCAATTGGAATGGTGTGGCTCTGATCCCCATGTTCAGGCAGGGTCTCCGAGGGATTTACAGTATGAGCTCGCCGGTCAGGACTTGGAACTAACCTTGGATGGTCTCATGTTTTTGTCCATTCATCTTGATCAGTTCATCGGCAACCGCTCACACACCCAGCATCTACTATTACCTGGGTTCCCCAGTTCCTCCGAGCCCGGCTCATTTCTCTTTTGAGGAACGCAGGTGGCATGCAATCCTGGGTCTATGTACAGTGTTGTGAAAAAGTGTTGGCCCTCTACCTCATTTCCTGTTTTTTTCTGCATGTTTGTCACATTTAAGTGTTTTGGAACATCAAACCAGTAATCAAAGACAACACAAGTAAACACAAAATGCAATTTGAAAATTAGGGTGTTTATTATTAAGGGAGAAAAAAATCCAAACCTACATGGCCCTGTGTTAAAAAGTGATTGCCCCTTAAACCTAATAACTGGTTGGGCCAGCCTTAGCAACCACAACTGAAACCGAGCGTTTATAATAACTTGCAATGAGTCTTTTACGGCGTTTTGGAGGAACTTTGCAGAATTGTTCTAATTCAGTTACATTAGAGGGTTTTCGAGCATGAATGGCCTTTTGAAGGTCATACCACAGCATCTCAATAGGATTCAGGTCAGGACTTTGACTAGGCCATTCCAACGTCTTTATTTTGTTTTTCTTCAGCCGTTCAGAGGTGAACTTGCTGGTGTGTTCTGGATCATTCTTCTGCTGCAGAGCCCAAGTTCGTTTCAGCTTGATGTCACAAACAGATGGTCAGACATTCTCCTTCAGGATCTTTTGGTAGACAGCAGAATTCATAGTTCCATTTATCACAACAAGTCCTTCAGGTCCTGACGCAGCACACTACCACCACCATATTTTACTGTTGGTATAATGTTCTTTTTCTAAAATGCAGTGTTTCTTTTATTCCAGATCTGATGGGGGACACACCTTTCAAGGAGTTCAACTTTTGTCTCATCAGTCCACAGAAAGTTTTCCCAAAAGGCTTGGGGATTATCAAGATGTGCTTTGGAAAAATTGAGATGAGCTTTAATGTTCTTTTTGCTTAGCGGTGATTTTCTGCTTGGAACTCTGCCATGCAGGACATTTTTGCCAAGTCTCTTTCTGGCAAGCCTCTTAACCGAGGCAAGTGAGGCCTTTGGACGTTGTGGTGGGGTCTTTTGTTACCTCTTGGATGAGTCGTTGCTGCACTCTTGCGGTAATTTTGGGTGGCAGGCCACTCCTGGAAAGGTTCTCCACTGTTCCATGTCTTCTCTATTTGTGGATAAAGGCGCTTACTGTAGTTCGCTGGATTCCTAAAGCTTGGGAAATGGCTTTATAACCCTTTCCAGACTGATAGATCTCAATTACTTTGTTTCTCAATTGTTCCTGAATTTTTTTGAATCTCGGCATGATCTGTAGCTTTTAAGGATCTTTTGGTGGACTTCACTTTGTCAGACAGGTCCTATTTAAGTGATGTCTTGATTGAGAACAGGTGTGGCTATAATAATCAGGAACAATAATCAGGCCTGGGTGTGGCTAAAGACAATGTGTTTAAGTGTGATACACAACAGATATAGTATGTTTTAACAAAGGGGGGGAAACTTTCTCACACAGGGCCATGTGGGTTTGTACTCAGGAGTAGCAAGACCTCGTTCTGGTCTTCAGCAAAGTTTCTCCAACCTCCCTGCCTCAACATCGCTCGTATGATTGCTGTTGCATTGAGCAACTGGAGCACACCACCTTACCCAAAACCGGACTCTACCCACTCTCTATTGCCATGGACACTTTGGTCTGATACAGACATCCACCTCTCCTCTCTCACCAGGTTTATATATTGCCCCCAATGCCCTTCTTCTCATACCCCCTGCCCTGGAACAGTTTTGGTCGGCTCAGTGGTACACAAAGTTAGACCTATGTAATGCTTACAGCCTGGACGCATCAAGGAGGGTGACAAATGAAAGGTTGCCTTCAGTGTTGAAGAGAATTCTGTGCGAACGCAGCCCAGGGTAGGAATCGGACCAAGTCTGTCAGGTTCTTGCTACAATAGACCCTTAAAAATGTCCCCAGTTCCTGGTTCACCTGCTCACATTTTCCATTTGACTGTGGGGCAGCATGGTGGCTAGTGTGTCTGGGTGAGTGCCTGATCCAGCTCCCGTTCGAATTCCCACTGGATTGCCCCGAGGAAACAGGAGACTGGAAGGATAGGTGCTGGTGGTTCAGGGTCCACCAAGCTGGTCTGAAGACAGCGAGAGAGGGCATCTGCCTTGCCGTTTTTATTTCCCGGGTGGTAGGCGATGAGGAGGTTAAACCAGGTGAAGAAAAATACCCACCTGGCCTGACGAGGGTTTAGCCATCTGGCAGCCTCCAAGCATTCCAGATTCTAGTGGTGGGTGTTACTGGGTGCTTGGCCTCCAATGTCTCCTGTCCTCCAGGGCCAGCTTGTCTGCAAGAACCTCCCTCTCACTATTGTCATAGTTGCACTCTGCCGTAGTCAGTTTGTGGGAGAAGTAGGCCACAGGATGAAGCTTAGGGGCGGCTCGGGTCTGGGTGCCCCAGCATGGGGGCATGCGAGAAGGCCCTCTTGGGGTTGTTGAAGACCAGATCAACTTCTGGAGTCCAAGGAAGACAAGGGGTTTTTCCCCCCTGAACAGAGACGTGAGGGGCGTGACAATCTGGCAAAAGTTCTGGATAAAGCGTCTATAAAAGTTGGCGAAGCTGAGGAAGCGTTGGAGGTCCTTTACTGACTGTGGCTTCGGCCAGGACAGGACGGCCTCAACCTTGACCTCATCCATGGCCAAACCCAGCGGGGAGATAACATACCCCAGTTAGCTAACCGACTGGCTGTGGAACTCGCACTTCTCCTCCTTCACCCGGAGTTGGTTATCCTGGAGTCTCTGAAGGACCTGCCATACTTGGGAGACATGAGTGGGTAGATGTGGGGAGAAGATGAGGATATAATCCAGGTATACCAGGAAAAAGCGTCCCAGCATGTCTCGTAGAACGTAATTAATGAAGGCTGGGAAGATGGACGGGGCATTGGCCAGGCCAAAAGACATCACCAGGTACTCGTTATTCCCCATGCTGAAGGCAATTTTCCACTCATTTCCCTCCTTGATTCACACCAGGTTGTACGCATGGCGGAGATTCAGCATGGTAAACCATTTCGCAGAGCGGAGCTGTTCTAGGGTTGATGGTACCAGGCGGTGAGGGTACGAATACCTTTTTGTGATCCGTTTAAGATAGTCAATGCAGTGATGAAGGGAAAAGTCACCCTTGGGGACGATGAAGAATCCCACAGAGTGGAGATGTGGGGGTCGAATCGGTCCAAGTTGGAGATACTACTTGATATAGGTGTCCATGACTGCATCCTGGAGAGAGTGGATAGAGCCGAGCCTTGGGGAGAGGCGCTTCCTCCAGCAGCTTAATGGTGCAGTCATACGGCCGGTGTGGAGGCACAAAGGTCTCTACGCCTTCGCCAAAAGCCAGGACGAGGTCCTGGTATTCCAGACAAACGTTGGAAGGCAGGGTGGCGGCCAAGCTGGAGGGCTGGATAGCATTAATCTGGACTGACGGCACTTGGAGGCAGTGGTCAAAACAGTAAAGAGACCAGCAGACGATTTCCTTGGCTGACCAGGCATTCGTAGGGTTGTGTCAGTGAAACCCAGGTTGATGGAATGAGTGAGCCCCAACATAGGGAGGAAGGAGACATGAACAGCACTTGCGCGCATCTTCAACAGGGCTGTGGGTCATCGGCGGCTGTAACTAGACGCACCGTAGGGAGGTTGGAGCAGAGGTTCTTCTCGGCTGTGACGAGGCGCTTGGCAAATAAGTTACCCTGGGCCCCAGAGTCAATTAACGCTGAAACAGGGAGCTCTGTGAGGTAGGCACAGAATAACTGGGAAACAAAACGAGACTGATAGATGGATTGTACTCACCCGGGGAATGAGAACACTGAGAGTGGAGTTGCTGATCAGAAACACAGTAAAAGCAGAGGCCCTGCGATGAACGGCGTTGGTGTTCCAGGGACAAGAGATGGGTCCTGCCAAGTTCCATGGACTCTAAGGTAGGCAGTGAGGCTGGCAACGGCACACAGAGCCGGGTCTGGCGACGAGATGCCAGGAGTTGATCAAACTTAATAGTAAAGGCAATAAGGTCATCCAGGTCCAAGTTGCCATCCCGGTCCAGAAGCTCGTTCTGCAGGTCCTGTGCAGTCCCAGGCAGAATGTGGGGAGTAGCACTGCCTCATTCCAGCCGCTCTGGGCTGCCAGGGTGCAAAACTACAAGGTGTACTCTGCTGCCGAGCGGGTTCCTTGCCGTAGATCCCGCAGTTGCTCAAAGGTGAAGCAACCACCGCACGGATGTTAAAACACTGCCCTAAAGGCGGCCCTGCACTGGTAGTCGTTCGCTTCCTCATCCTGCTTATTCCAAATGGCAGTGGCCCAATTCAGGGCAGGACCGGTGAGGAGAGAAATCAATAGCGCGATGCAGGCAGAATCTGCTTCAGGCGGAAAACAGCTTGCGTTATCTCTACAAGTTGAAGCTCAGCAAGTTGTTTGTCAAGCATGGGCATGGTTACTGTAGCTGCTGTCTCCATGGCGGCTAAGTCAACTGTAATGCGGAGAGTAAATGGTGGAGAACTTAATTGGAAACGGCATCTAAAAATGTGGTCAGGCAGTCCAGGATCAGTACACGGCCAGAGGGTCAAGCAAAAGGCATAAACGAAGAACGAGAAAGATATCGATAAGCAAAGTACTTACAAAGTACGCATAAATACCTTATTTAGCACCCTATTTAGCCACTCTCGTTTCCCATTCTAATTGCTAAGTCGCTTGGTTTGCTCCTCATACTAGGAGTTCTTTTTCAGCTCATTATTGCGTTACCTTCCTAATTTCGACCTGTGTTTCTGTTCTCCGACTATGCTATTACTTCCCCTCGCCCTATGGTTCTGTTGTGGATATTGCTGGTTTTGACTTTGGACTGTTAGAAGCTGATTATCTATTTTTTTCCCGTTCCTCCTGCCACTCCGCTACCTGCGTTAGCTTCCACCCTTTTTCACCTGGCGTCACAGTTGACTTAACCATTATGGAAGTTTCAGGGTTCGCAAGCAAATCAGAGCACTGCTTCCACGGCCGCTGATCCGCTCACGGATATCCGTGATCAGTTAGATCAGGTCACCATGGCTTTTCTCCGGGCTGTCTAGCAGGTCTTTGAGACATACTTACCTGTAGTAAACTATCTCTCTCGCCACCTACAGCAGCTCACGCCCACCAGGCAAACCCCACCCCCCTCTGCTTCGGTGCCACTTCCTCCCAGTCCTCCTCGGGCCACAGCACCTAGTGCTTAACTGCAGCCCAGAGCAGATGGAATGAGGGGGCTCTTTGTCCAACCTTTAGCAAGGGTTTGAGAGAGGTTGTGATAGCAACCTTTTGTTGGATAAACTCATCTCTCTAATGATCGGTTAAGATCAATCTCAGACGCCTCTCTGTCCCGGCTGGCTCGGTACCACCTCCGGAACCCATGGAGCTTTGCAGAACCCACTTGTCACCGGAGGAACGTACACGCCGTGACTCAGGCACTTTATATGTACTGTGTCCTTAATTGTACTACCTGTGGTTCTTCTTCTGCCTGATACTGAGCTTTCTTTCCCAGCATTAACCGACTCAGGGGCACAGTGAAACTTCATCACGCAGGACGTGGTCATTACTGGGAAGATAACCTGCCCACCTCTGCCAGCCAAGTGCCGTGTCATTTATCATGATTACATTAAGGAACAAGGCCTAATCCGACCCTCCACATTGCCTTAATTAGTGGGCTTCTTCTTCGTTCCCAAGGCCGACTCATCCCTCAGGCCGTGTATTGACTATAGGGGTCTCCAATCTCCAATAGGTATTTCTACCCTCTACTTCTCGTTCTGGCAGCCTTAAAACAGCTCAGGGAGGAGGGCGAGTGGAAGATAGCCTTCTACACCAGCACTGGACGTTATGTAATACCTGGCCATGCTCTTTGGCCTAACCAACACCTCCGCGATCTTTCAGTCCTTCATGAATTATGTAGTCAGGGATATGCTGGACCGTTTTTTGATAGGACATCCAGAGGTTACTGAACCACCATCTCCAGATCAAGAGAGAGAAGTGCATCTTCCACACACAGGCCGTCTCCTACCTCGGTTATGTCATTTTCCCCCAGGACGTGGCCTGGACGATGGCAAGGTAGAAGCAGTGCTCTCCTGGCCTACACGGTTAAGGACCTCCAGCGCTTCCTTAGCTTTGCAAACTTCTATCTGAGATTTATTCACAACTTCAGCCAGACTGTCGCCCCTCTTACAGTGCTTTTGCAGGGCAAACCACGAGGATTACGTTGGTCTTCTAAATCGGAAAGGGCATTTCAAGACCTCAAGAGGGCATTCAACCGAGCCCCGGTGTTGGGTCACCCGGACCCCAGAAGACCATTTATCTTAAAGGTGGATGCTTCATCGATAGAAGTTGGGGCGATTCTCTCCCAGCACCTGGGGGATTCCCATAAGCTCTATCCCATAGCCATTTTCTCCCACAAGCTTACCCCCACTGAGTGCAACTACAATGTAGGGGACAGGGAACTTTCTCAGCTCGGTATCGTGTTACCTACTTCACTTCAACCAGTGTTTCCATTCCCCCGACTACGCTTTTCACCTCGCCCTCTGGTTCTGTTGTGGATATCGCCAGTTTTGACTTTGGACTGTTAGACGCCAATTATCAGGTTTTTCCTTATTCCTCCTGCCGCTCTGTTACCTGCGATAGCTTCCACCATTTTCCACCCGGCCTCACACTCCATAGATGTAGTAAACTGGTGGGTTATTAATAAACACAGCTAGAGTATCAGATGTAATAGTTTGCTTGGTGGCAGATTTTATTAGTTATGGCTAGCTAAAAACTAGGAGATAGTGTTCAAAGATCAGATGACTTTGTTTATAACAACATTATATGTTAGCTGTATCGCTAACCAAATGTTGAAATTAAATCTAAAGCTGGATTACAACAGTGGGTCAGTCACATCATATTCTCAGTGTTACCCATGAATTCTAAAGCTGAATCAAATGGAATTCTAAGTGAATCCTGCATATATTTTAATATTCCCTATTTGAAGTGAATATTAGAATTACCTACAATTAAAGCCTTATCGTCAGTTATCAAATTCCAGAAGAAATAAGGTCCAAGAGGGCAGTGACAAGCTGAAAAGACTATGGTATTGGTAACATTAAGAATCAATATTTAAAATGGAATAGCCATCTAATGGAAATTAGCAGTAATGCCTAGATCTTTGTCACAAAATTGTGGCTATGGCTATGTCTCCCCCTCGAATGTTAGGACAAAGATTATGAACATAGCAGTATCCAGGTGAAAAGCTTTGTTCAATCCTAAGTATTCATCTTGTCTAATCCAAGTTTTGGTTTTGCACTTCATCAGTAATCAGTACATTTACAATCACTGCATTATTTGTAGGTGATCTAAAGTTTAGTAATGATGGCTTTAGTTTAATGTTTTTATTTTTTTTAATGCTAACTACTAACTACACCTATTTCATGCAGATGTCCTAAGATCTCTTTTAGTCACCTCTAAAACTACAATTTTCTCCATCAGACTAACTACAATCCTGCATTTCTCACAATTAAAATGTACACTTATGACGGATAAGGTACAGCTAAACATGCCACACTTGGCACAAGGAACACGCAGAAACCATGTTAAAAACCACAAATTAATTAACTGTACTTACCTTGGTGTTGTGCCAATTTATGGTATGGCTATGTATAATACAGCCGATAGTAAAATACACTTTTGCCAAAGGTCCTTGTATGCTACAGCTGGTCGTCCAATGCATGCATCATTGATCAAAGCTCATGAAAAATGATGGAAAGTCAATAAAAATTCACAGTAAAGTGTCACCACAGAAAGAAAGTGCCAAACGTTGTAAACTATTCACTGCAGTGTAGTACTATGGCAGTAACGAGTGGTTGGATTGAGGCTGCTCTGCTACCCACCTTCAGACAGGGCCTGCACTCAGAGTTGGCAGGTTGTGATGCTGACCTGACACCTAATGAGCTAATTTCCTTTAATAGCAATGGACAGCTCTGTCTTGGCTCCTTCTGATACCTTGTGATGCCCTTTGGTCTGACCAATGACCCATTTGTCTGCCAGGCCTTCATCAATGATGTTTTAGGGGACATGCTGGGCCATTTCATGATGTTGTACTTGGATGACATCCTGATTTACTGCCCTGATCATCATCTCTCCTTCTGCTGGTACCCTTCATTGTATAGGTGGACGCCTCTGAAGGGGTTGGGGTTGGGGCGGTACTGTCTCAGAGGGGAGGACCTCATAAAAAGGTAGCACAACCTTTTTGTGGAGGTGCTTTTAGCGGGCAAGGACAGAGGAGGAGGACAGGGGGTTTGTGCACTTATGCACCGTATGTGCTACTAACAAGAGCATCGAGGGGCATCCCCAAGGACTACTCTACCAACTCCCCATACTTTCTCGGCCATGGTTGCACCTGGTGGTAGACTTCGTAACAAAGTGAAAAAATGTACCAAACGCACCATCTTTACCCCAATGCCCCAACTCCCATCAGCCATGGAGACCACTTAGGCAACACTGCAACATGTCATCATATCACATGGCTTCCCCTCAGACATTGTATCTGACCGGGGCCCACAGTTTATCAGCCAGTGCTGATGGGCATTTTGCCATCTGACAGGGGCAGTGGCAAGCCTGTCCTTTGGGCGACCACCCAGAGTCTAATGGCCAATCAAAGTTGTTTATCCAGGATCTGGGCAAGATGCTCATGTGCCTGACTGCCGGTAATCCACCTGGGCGAACAAGCTGGTGTGGGCCGAATTTGCCCACAACACCCAGCAGCATTTTGCTCATGGTATGTCACCATTTAAGGTTCAGTTTGGATGCCCTCCCCCACTGTTTCCTGAGCAGGAAGAGAGGGTAGCAGTTTCCACTTTCCAACACCACGTCCACTTTTGCCACATAACCTGGCATAAGGATAGGGATTCGCTTAAGATCCCCCAGTGCACCATGAAGTGCAATGCTGACCGCAGATGTCAACTGGCCATAACATTCCGTCCAGGCCAGAGAGTGCTGTTGTCTACCAGGAACCTTCCCGTCAAAGGCACCACTCACAAGCTGGCCCACATACACATCGGCCTGTATAAGGTGGTGAGATGCCTCAACCAGGTGACTGCTTGGTGCTACCAGTTAGGTTGAGCGTGCATCCCACCTTTCATGTCCTCCAACTCTGCCCATTTGCATGCTGTCAAACTGCTTACCTCCACAACCACCCGTCCCTAATATCATCCAGGGAGCCTCTGCATTTCCGGTCTATCGCCTTCTTGACAGGAGGTATTGGCACCCAATACCAGGTGTATTGGGAGGGCTATGGCCCAGAGGAGGGGGGGGGGGGTGTTGGGGCACTGTAAGGGTTCCTGCAAAAGCTGAGCAAACTAGTTCAGCTTCTTGGCGTAGCAGAATTTGCAGAATTAACACGAATGGCAGCTTAAATAACAGTGCGGTTAATTAGGAATAATGACTATGACCTGGGGTGCTCACTATTTAAACAGATACCCTCTTTTCCACCTGAGGTCAAACTCTTTGGTTTGCTTTTTGCGATCCCTCGGTCGCTTGAGGGATGCATCCCAACATCGCATTTAAACTATTGTAGATCGATTGGGATTTTTTGTTGCACACTTGAATTTATCGCTTGACGCTTGGGGATTTTTCGGGCTGCATTCCCGCACTTACTCATATTCAACGTTAGCTTTTTGATCTGGCTTTACACCCTGCCCCGCTGGCCGGAAATTGTGTGCTTGTGCTTTGTGTATTGTGTGTATTTTTCTAAAGTTATCAGAGGTCAGAAGAGAATGGCCAGCTGATGAAATGGTAACAATAAGGTAACAGTAACTTTAAATATCCCCTTGTCACTTGTTGGTATTCAAAAGGATATCTCTCAATGCACTACATATCAACCCTGAGGCAGAAACACTATAGCAGCAGAAGACCACATTGCGTCTTTTTGTGGCTTTGGAAATTGGAAATTGTGGCTTTGAGGGACTTATTTTTCTGAAGTTATAGGTAATATTAAATACTGTCTTATACATGTAAATTATTTTCACACCATTTTAGTAAATAGGCAACAAAGCAACATACATCGTTAATACCAAGCAATGATAAGTGAGACATCTTGTGTCTAAATTTTATTTTGGCCATTCCTAACCTATCCCATACCCTACAAGATATGAATATACCCTACGGAAAATATTCAGACCCCTTTAAATTTATCACTTTGTTTCATTGCAGCCATTTTCTAAAATCAAAAAAGCTATTTCTCATTCATGTACACTAGGCATCAACTGGAGTAGAAAGTTTTGCAAATTTATTTTTAAAAAAAACTGAAATCTCACATGGTCATAAGTATTCAGACTCTTTGCTCAGTATTTAATAGAAGCACCATTTTGGGCTAGTACAGCCAAAGGACCCACATAAGGGACAACGGCAGAGGTGGTCTGATGGGGTGAACCACAGTGGAGGGCTTGTGTGCGTGGCCAGGTCGGTGAGGTATGAGCGGTCTGGGTGTGTGGTGTGAAACCCCCGAGTAAGGGGGGGGGGGTCCAGGATGTTCTTGGCATTCACCCAGCAACGTTCCTTCAGACCCAACCTTCCCAGTCCAATAGATACTGTAGCTGTGAGCCATGCAATACAGAAGAGAAACATGAAATACGGGGTGTAAGTGCATGTGAGAGGGAAGTGACAGACGGTAGGTAACTGCATTTAATTTTTTCAGCACTTTAAAAAGGCAGATAAACCCGGGTCGCAATTTCGTACTCACCTGAAGGTGAAGGTCACGGGTTGACAGCCAAATCGATCGATTGGTTGGTATGTCTGTCCAAGACACCTCCGATGGTTCGCCTTGGTCTGGTACCTGCGTATGGCCCGCGAGATCTGTTGATGTACCTGGGTCCAGGCGGTCTTACTCCTATGAAACCAGGCCTTCCTTAAAAAAATTGGAGATGTGTAGGTAGGATGATTTATTAGAGATTGCATGGCATTTTAGTATGTCAGTCTCCAGGCAGAGAGAGAAAGTTTTATTGTCATAATTCATAGACAGGCAGTTCACAAAGAAGGAAATAAAAAGGCTTCAGGTTGGAAAAATGAGTGAATTGAACATATTAGGTCCTCCAGGTGAGGCTATACTAAGTGGTGGACCTAGCACTCCACTTGTTGAGGACAGACAGCACTTCCACAAAAATAAGGCCATATCCATCTTTCACAAAATGTGTGATTTTACTCCCAAATGGCAAATACCATTTATTTTTTATGCCAATCTTGAAAGCATTCCATATGAAGTCCGATATCGCATATACGGCATTGTTTCCTTGAATTTTTCTTACACACTACGCATTTTCTCTGCTTTCCCATTCCGGATGTTCTGATGTCTACAGGATTTTTTTTACGCTTTGCTGACGATTTAGCAAAAGATTTCCCTCAGGCTCTTTTGGGATTGGATATTGGAGAAGACAGCGGTAAGCTCTGGAAAACCATTCTTCTGAAATCCAGCAGGGAAATTACACCATTTGCGAGACTATATAAAGAATGGGCATTCACCACTGATACGTCAATGGCAGTGAAGAAATTATTAAAGTAAACTTTGTGAGCTTTTGGTGTAAAATCGAAATCATCTTCAGGACAACAGATGCTCCAAGTCCACTCACGGCTGCATCATCTTCAACGTCTCTTGTTTTACCTTCATACACTTGCATTTGGTAACAAAAGGCAGTTTGTGAGCAGATCACCAATTTTTTTAATCCAAACCTCACAGGTTTACCACACATTCAGATAATGATGACTGTAGTATCAAACCATTTGTTCATCAATGCTCACATTTTCTGAGAACACGCCAAATTGCACAAAATTTTTGTTCAGTTCGTCGATCAGTGGACGATTCTTGAAGAGCTTATTACGTTCCTGTGGTGCAATACTTTCTATCTCAGAACTGTCGCTGATATGGAGGTACCGCTTGATTTCCAGATACCTGTTCCGACTCATGCATTGTCTCACGCATTGTATATTCATGTCCTCATCTTCACACCAGTATAATTGTTCTTAAGGAAGAGAATGATACCCAGTGAAGAAAAGAATTTCAATAAATTTCCTGATGCATTTGTTTAAAAGTTGAAATTTGTGAACATTTTTCTGTGTGGCATATGTTACAGTCTGCCGGACAATATTGGAAGCAATTGTGCTATCAAATATCTTCTCAAAACACTCAACCAATGTTTTCCCCTGCAGTTCGCTAATAAGGGCACTTCTTGTTCTCTCCACACCATCAGAGTTTGGATACACTTTGAAGTAACTGGGTTGTCTCTTCTTCCAACTTGAATTCAAAACCACCACTTTCTTTTTAGTGGGTGGTCGGCCTGAATCTGTTGTAGCTGTACTTGTTGACAGGGCAGATAAGGAACTGATCATGTGCTTGTTTAGTCTTGCACACACAAGGTCGTTATTGGGCCGGGTGAGAAATTTGACCCCAACAAAGTCAAGCCATTTGGGGCTCACGACTGACATCGACTAAAGTTTCAGATAATGAAGATATTGATGACGACATAATTGATGATGAAGAACCAGCAGATGTTCCTGGACTTGAAATTCACCATGCAACAGGAAGCGATGGGCCTCCTAAAATGGATAGGTTCTGCGCCTAGATTATGGAATGCTCTACCTCCTGATTTAAGGAACTCTGACTCTATTTCACATTTTAAGTCGGGTCTTAAAATTTATCTTTTTAGATTTGTCTATAACCCATGATTGCAAATGCTATCTCCCAGTTTTATTGTTTTATTACTATTTTGTCTTATTTTATTCCATGTAAGGTGACCTTGAGTGCCAGAAAGGCGCCATCAAACAAAATGTATTATTATTATTCTATAACCTCTTGCGACACAGTTTTTGCAAATCCCACCCCTTTTGGTTGTTTGCCATCACCACCTTGCCATTGAAACCCTTGTTTTACTTCGACCAGGAGGGCTGATGGCTCTATACTGTTCCTGTTTGGACCTCTGCTCACCTGGACTGGGTAGCCTAGGCTTGGATACAAACAACATTTTGTGAGTCAAAATAAATTCATCAGCTAGGATGGCTGCTTGAGACAAAGTATAGCTTTACATTCATTTAAGCACACAGTAAAGCGATCTGGCAAAGAGTTCTTAAAATCTTCCAAGAGCATAAGCTCACGTAGTGACTAGCATTAACTTTACTAGCTATAGACAATTTATCAAAAAGGAATGCAAATTCCTAAAATTTTTAAACCTCTGACGGTAAACTTTGGGCACCAACTCGTATGAATGTAGGATAGCCTTAACAGGCCTTAACAACATCATAGTCCATGCTCTCCAGTAAGGGCAATGACGAACATAACTCCTGTGCTTTTCCTAATAGTTTACATTTCAATAAAAGTGTCCACAATTCTTTTGGCCATTTCAAAGGGATACCAGTTCTTTCAAATGTACTGAAATATGCATCTGCTTCAGTCTCTCTAAAAGGTGGCACCAATGCAATATGCTTGGTTATTGCAAAAGAGGCACCTATATCCCCTGTCTCTTCTGGACTAATGGGAGGCTAATAGAGGAGGCTAGAGGACCAGGTTTGGAGACAACAATTTGGGGAAAACTCAGACCAGGATCCGGAACTAAGGCAAACTCCTTGGCCTTAATCTCCAACTCTCGTGAACTAATTTCCCTCTTAACCTCCAGCTCCAAAGCGACAAATAGCAAGTTTACCCAATCGGGGATCGGGTGCTTTAACTCGCCTACTGACGCCATATATCAATAAGGCATTAGACACAGGACGTCTACGTCCTTCAACAGGATGTCGCCAGTAATAGGAAACCTAAATTGATCATGTGCTTGTTTAGTCTTGCACACACAAGGTCGTTATTGCGGTCCAGTGGCCGCTTTTGGTCACAAAGGAGAAACGTGGTTTTTAACATCAGAAAAAACGTTATCCGCCAAGGTTACTTTCCAGCACGGTGAGTTTATCTTGATTCTAGTAAAGTATAAAAGACAATAGTAGACATTTCTGCTTGCCACTGTAATTTCGGGTGAGAAATTTGACCCCAACAAAGTCAAGCCATTTGGGGCTCACGGCTGACATCGCTTAGCGTCTGAGTACATTTTGGGATTTCGTTTTGCAGGACATGGCTCGTTGACATACACTTCTTTCTTTAAAGGAAATAGATGATGTTATCAATGACGATGACTTCTTTTTTTCTGACAATGATGACAATGGTCCTACAGATATCGTTGAAATTCCTCCAGAGCGGGTCGATGAAGTTTCAGATAATTAAGATATTGATGACGACATAATTGATGATGAAGAACCAACAAATTTTCCTGGACTTGAAATTCACCATGTAACAGGAAGCGATGGGCCTCCTATAATGGATAGGCTCTGCGCCTAGATTATGGAATGCTCTATCTTCTGATTTAAGGAACTCTTCCTTCCTTAAATCAGGAGGTAGAGCATTCCATAATCTAGGCGCAGAGCTACTGAACGCCCGACCCCCAAAGGGGTCCCCTGGTGCTAAGGTGTGTAATGGGAACAGACAGGTGTGTGGAAGCAGATGATCTCAGTGACTGTGAGTGAGAGGTAATATTAATAATGTCTGATATATAGGGAGGGGCAAGACTATAAAGTGCTTTAAAAGTAAGAAGTAAAATTTTGTACTGTATGCGTTGTGTAACTGGGAGCCAGTGCAGCTGATGCAAAACAGGAGTGATGTGATGGAAAGATGGAGTTCTTGTAATAATACGTGCAGCTGAGTTTTGAACCATTTGAAGTTTGTTTAGTGATTTGAGGGGAAGACCAAAAAGAAGAGAATTGCAATAATAATGTTAGTCGGACCCAAAACAGTAAAAGACCAGTTGGCTGCATCTATTTTAAACCTGGACGGTTGTTCGGTAACGCCCAGTCCAACTGTAAAAAACTTAGGTGTTACATTTGATTCAGATCTCTCC
>JAVSBV010153271.1:0-15138 GCA_033117975.1 Parotocinclus spilosoma
TTTAATAAACATTTAATATGTTACATAGCACGTCCCTTCTTGTAACATAGGGCATGTTCGTTTAATCGGACCAGCCGTTATTAGGACCAAAACGATCGCCTCCTGATGTGGTCCCATTAACCGGATTCCACTGTATATGCACAACGTTTTGTAGATTAATAAATTCAAAAGGCCACATTGCAGGTCGTAGTCACTCATGGACCAGAAAGGGTTACAGGCTGGTCACATGTGGGGGCACTTCTGGTCAGGCACACAACTACTGACCTGGCTCCCACAGTTTGAGGCACTCGAGAGACCTGAAGGGAGGTGAGGGATGGCACCCTCTGTAAAGGGATGGAACTCAATACTGGGGTAAAACTAACTACCATGACATGGTTTGCTATGCTAAGCAACCACAAGGGGGGGTGTCAGTACACCACAGGTTAGTATCCCATCTCTGGCAAGGTGAGGTTTGTTGGTCAGATTGTGTATCAACCCGCAGGGTGCGAGGCCGTCCTGTTCCATCTGCTACAGGTTAAAGTCCGGGTTCAATCCTGGTGCCTTTTGGTTTGTTTTCCTCATGGGAAAAATGTTCCGCCGTTCCACAGTATGCTGTGTCTTTTTAATACTAGGCTAACCTGAAGCAGCTGTATATTCCACCGTATGATTCAGTGCATCAGTGCCTATGTAGAAATAAGGGTGAATCCCAGGAACAGCGTGGCTGACATTCCCAAAATCTGTAGAGCCTGACATGAACAGTAAAGTCACAACTTTAGGAAATTTAGCTTGTACATATTAAAGTCACTTAAATTAAATAGTAAACTACACATCATATATAGTATACAATATATACTATACATTTGGAAATATTTTATTAAATGAAATGCAGTCAAATCCGGTTAACTGGACCACCGGTTAATGGGACCAGCCGCTTATTTGGACCAAATCCTAAAGTACCGCATCAAATCCTATTATATACGTGTAGTTATTTGCTTATTTGGACGAAAATTCTGCTTAATCGGACCAAAGAACGTGAGAACGAATAAGGAAAAGGAGCCAAAAGTCGCCACTTAGCCACTGCAAAGCGGATCAGCGAGATATGGGAGGATTTTGGGATTCCCGGGAGAATTTCTGCTTTTATCAAAGGTCAGGAAATCCGAAAAGTTGTGTTACCAAGAGCAAAACCAGCGGGAGGTGAACACGCCCACCACTTTCTTGATTTTTGCAGTCCGTCAAGAGAACACGTCAGATCACACTGGATAAGTTCCTCAAATGTTGACTGGAATTTAGTAAGAACTTGTTTTTTTACAGTATTAAGCTTCGCATGCTGAGTACCTATACATTGTGTTGTAGATCGTTTCGAAAAACTTTAAAAAATGTATTTTTTAATGAATAAAGTTCATAAGCAACAGTAGTTCTTGTTTGTACGTTTGCTATGTGTTTAAATCGCACAATAAAGGTGTAATAAACATTTAATGTGTTACATAGCTTGTCCCGTCTTGTAACATAGGGCATGTTCGTTTAATGCAGCCGGTTATTAGGACCAAAAAGATCGTGTCCCAATGTGGTCCAATTAACCGGAATCGACTGTACATGTCTATTGAAATCTTACTGGATGAAAAACACAGTAATGAAAGAAGGAATGGATGAACACGTGATTGGCTGCTTTCATGGCTTACAGGCCCTAGCAGTGATTAAGTGGGAAAAGGAAGAAAGGCAAGGAGCTGAAATAATGAAAACCTCAAGTAAAAACATCATAGAGTCAGTGCCTAATTCGGGTGGTGCATAAGAAATAAATACTCATTCATGCCCTAACCTGAAGGAATTATTTGATGTTTTTGGGTGGACATCTTGGTGAATGCAATGGCTTTTTTGTCTTTCAAAGAAACAAGAGATCATGGTATTTTAGAATTTACTAACAAGTTTACAAAAGCGCACATTACATTATGGCACTCTAGATAACGTCAAACTGAAGTAAGTGAAGTTATGTAGTAAGGCAATTAAGTATTGTATTGGAGTGTTTAAAAGAAGAACGGCTCTAAAAATTGGTACAACTGCAGTTTATTTGAGTAAAATGAAGTGATAGTCTATTGTTCAGATTAAATATCACAATACATTGCATTACTAAATATTGTCATGTCTAGTTATGAGAGATTTAGAAGTATTTTTTTTATTAAGAAGTATTGTGTATATTTTGTTTTCTGATGTCCAAAAAGTGTTTATTCTGTTTTTAAGAATATTTTATTCTGTTTTTATCATGTATATGTTTTTACAGATGAATTGTATCGTTGTTTGTAGTTAATTTGTTAACAAAGCTTTATATACCCTCAGTTTTATGGGTCTGTATATTGTGGAAATGGGAAATATGGATTCTAATAAATAGAAATGGATGCTAAAATGTGAAATGGTGTTGGTTGTTACAACATGACAATAAATCCAATCACATTATATAATTTGAAGAAAAGACAAATGCAAGAACAGTGGTTAAATTAGTAAGCATATAAACTGTTGGTGGCTACATTTGGTGTTGGTGGCAAGAAATGTTTAGACACTTTGACTGGAGTTATATTTTACGTTTTTGCAAATAGAGTAATGATGTATAACATTTGCAGAAATTCTTTATTTATTTTATTACTAATTTAAATGCTATTATTATTAATTAGTTATTGATTTCAATTATTTACCTAATTTTGCTATAATTTAATATACTTTTAAGTATTTATTTAAGTAACATCTAGGCCACCCATGGAGGATGGGTTGAGTCTGTTGAGTCTTGGTCCTCCCGAGGTTTCTTTCTACCACTTTCAGGGAGTTTTTCCTTGAATTGAATTGAATTGAATTGAATTGAATTGAATTGAATATCTGGGTTTCTGAAGTTTGCTTCTATAGTCTTAGACTAGAGCTCCAAAGTTAATGAACTTGACAAATAATAACAAAAATGTTCTGATTTTTCCAAAGATGGATACAAGCACAGAAATTGAGCATGTGCAGGGGAGGAATGAAGTAATTATGCATACTAATCCTCAAACCAGAAGCACAAAACCTCTGCACCGCTTCCTTAGAGGAGAACCCAAGAGTGTTGGGGTGAGACCACAAGCTACAACTACACTTTCCTAATTCAAACAGGGTGTACACAAAGTCTGGACGTGAACAATCTTTAGGATTGTGATGTATAGAAGAGATTGAAAATGTGTTCATTCATTCATTGTTTGTTTGTTTCTGTGTTTTATATAATATCACATAGCCACATGGCCACTCGGGACATGAGTGTACAGTCACAACCTTGCTCCTGTTTCGAATAACCACTGATGCTCATGCAATGTGTATACCCCTATACACATATATATATATATATATGCAGCTCTCATGCAGCCTCAAACCATGACATTCCCATCACCATGCTTGACTGTAGGCAAGACTTACTTGTCTTTGTACTTCTCACCTGGTTGCCACTGCTGAACTCTTAACTTCCACCCCCCAACTTCCGCAACAATTCTTTCAGCACTCCTACGCCTATTTTCATAATTCAACTTCTGAATATTACACTGAGCATGTGCACTGAATTTCTTTGGTCGACCATGGTGAGGCCTGTTCTGAATGAAACCAAAAGTTATTGAATTCATTGTTTTTTTCTATTTTACAAGATTGTGGTTCTGTCCATTGGTTTGTGCTTTTTCATGTTCGTAATTCCAATGAGAATGAACTTGGACACGCACAGATTACATCCTGACAGCTACACCCCAATGTGGCTGAGCATCTTGGTATGTTTCATTTGATTTAGATTCTTTGTGTGCAAATCATGATTACATGTTTATTATATGACACGTTTAGGAACACTGTCGTGCATAGCATGAAGCCTGTTTAATTACGTGAAACTAGATGTGCAACATCGAATATTTGATTTCATGGTCTTGGATGGCTGATAAAAAACAGCTGTTTTTGATTGTGATCATTACTATTCTTGTTGTTGTTACTGTTACTGTGGCTCATTAGGTGGTTTTATCTAATATTGTTTGACAGTAAACTGACATGATCAGTACAGGCTGTACTGATTTCCTCTAAAGCATTAGAAATTAATTAATCAATTTTTGGAACTACACTTTAATCTTCTAGCCAGAGGAAACATCCAATTTTGTATTGATCTCGCATCAGTAGTATTTACAAAACAATTATCTCAACTCTTACTGTAATGGTGAAATATAATTAACAATGTGTTGTTTTGTTTTTTTGCAGTATATCATTTGTGGCATTCTTTACATACTGGCAGAGCACAATACCACTAAAAAGATTGTAAGTGCCCTTCTTTGTAATGGTTTAATTTTGTGCTACTCCAAGTTGTATCATAAAATGTAATTATTTGATCCCTTGCTGATTTTGAAAGTTTCCCCAATTACAAAGATATGAAAAGTCTATAATTTGAAGGGTATGTGTAGTTTAACAGGGAGGGATAGAATATCTAAAAGAAAATCCAGAAAATTACATTGCATAAAATATAGAAATGTATTTGTATTTTGCCGAGAGAAATAAGTATTTGATTCCCTACCAAACATTAAGAGTTTTGGCTCCTACAGACCAGTTAGATGCTTCTAATCAACTCGTTACCTGCATTAAAAACAGCTGTCTTACATTGTCACTTGTATAAAAGACACCTGTCCACAGACTAAATTAATCAGTCAGATTCTAACCTCTCTAACATGGGCAAGACCAAATAGCTTTCTAAGGATGTCAAGGACAAAATCATAGACCTGCACAAGGTTGGAATGGGTTACAAAACCATAACTAAGACGCTGGGTGAGAAGGAGACAACTGTTTGTGCTATTGTAAGAAATGGAAGAAATACAAAATGACTGTCAATCGAACCTTGATCTGGGGCTCCATGCAAAATCTCTCCCCGTATCCTTGATCATGAGAAAGGTGAGAAACCAGCCTAAAACTACACTGGGGAAACAACTTGCTTATAATCTTAAGGCAGCTGGGACCACACTCACCAAGAAAACCATTGGTAACACATTACGCCGTAATGGATTAAAATCCTGCAGTGCCTGAAAGATCCCCCTGTTCAAGAAGGCACATGTCCAGGCCTGTCTAAAGTTTTGTCATTAAACACCTGGATGATTCTGATAGTGATTGGGCGAAGGTTCTGTGGTCAGATGAGGCAAACATTTTGCTCTTTGGCTTTAACTCAACTTGCCATGTTTGGAGGAAGAGAAATGCTGACTATGATTCAAAGAACACCATCCCCACTGTCAAGAGTGGAGGTGGAAACATTGTTTTGGGGGTGTTTCTCCTTAAGGGCACAGGACTACTTCGCCGCATCAATGGGAGAATGGATGGAGCCATGTACCGTCAAATCCTGAGTAAAAACCTCCTTCCCTCCACCAGGACATTAAAAATGGGTCGTGGCTGGGTCTTCCAAAATGATAATGACCCAAAACATACAGCCAAGGCAACAAATGAGTGTCTCAAAAAGAAGCACAATAAGGTCATGGAGTAGCGCAGCCAGTCTCCAGACCTTAATCCCATAGAAAACTTATGGTAAGTGCTGAAGGTCCAAGTTGCCAAGCGACAGCCTCAACATCTTAATGATTAAGAGATGATCTGCAAAGAGGAGGGGACCAAAATTCCTCCTGACATGTGCACAAACCTCGCGATCAACGACAATACACGTCTGACTGCTGTGCTTGCCAACAAGGGTTTTGCCACCAAATATTAAGCATTGATTGCTAGAGGGATCAAATACTTATTTCTCTCTGCAAAATCCAAATACGTTTATGTATTTTATACAATGTAATTTTCTGGATTTTATTTTAGCTATTTTATCTCTCACTGTTAAAATAAACCTAACCTTAAAATGATAGAATTTTCATATCTTTGTAAGTGGGCAAACTTACAAAATCAGCAATTGATCAAATAATTATTTCCCCCACTGTATGTGTTCAGTCATGCTTTCGTAGTTGTCACCAGTTCCTCATCTGAATATACAGTTGATAGAGTTGCTCTTGTGCCATATTTACTCAGGTTATATTTGATAGATGCACTGAAACACTACATACTGAAAAATATTGCTAAGAAAACGGCTCGTTGTGTACAATCAGCTGATGTAGATTTTCTTAATTTAAATGTTAATACAAATACAAATATACTTATAAATATATAATACATAAATATATTTGTCTCTGTGTTGCTGGATCGGCATTGCACCAGAAAGGGGGGTTAACTAAGTTAATTAAGTTACCTATTTTTGAGTCATGAAGGTTGTGAAGGTGAGGGGTGGCTGGTGTACTTAATCTATTTGGAAGATTCATTGCTATATTAAGTAACTAAATCGTAGTTCGTTTTGGACAAATATATTTGATAAATGCTGTTAAAGACTAATTCTTGTTGAAACAATGTAAGATTTACAATTATATTTTGATATGTTTTTTTTTCACTTGCAGGTGACAGCTAGTTTTGCATTAAGCATTCTTTCAGTACTGGGGACTATAATCGGATCAATAGATTTCTTCATGGCTATAATCTCGCACCAACATTTTGACTACATACCCTATAGTGAGCTGGGTCCAAACGTGGATGAATTAAAGAGGGAAAATGTATGTGAGTTTTTTCAAAAAGAAAGTAATTGTATTTGATTGTATCTGTTTTCACCATCAAGACCATTTTCGACTTGACATCGTTTATCAAATTTACTGTCATATATACACTTGTTTCCTACCGAGTAACTTTCTGTTACTTAATAAATGCATTATATACTCATTGACAAAAATCGATAAAACCCAGATAGTAATCCTCTCAGGCAGTCCCAAATGAACCCATCTAGTTCTGTCTTAAATCTAGGCAGATTTATAAATGATTACAGGTTTGGCCTGATTAGACTCTGGGTCTTACCACAAAAGGGTAGGAAAGTGCTTCCTCTTGGTGGGAGATTGTTGACTGATGGACATGCCTCTACAATGCAATCGGAAATATTTTGCCCAGCTGACAGACTTTGAGAGATCATCATTGGACTGAGAGAAGCAGGATGGTTAATTGTAACTACAGCAACTGCCTCATTTCAGTTGTACAGTTCACTTTTTGCTTGTATCTTTTCAATATTGTAATCACAGTGGGGCCAAAAAGTATTTAGTCAGCCACTGGTTGTGCAAGTTCTCTACTTGATGAGAGAGGTCTGTAATTTTCATTGTAGGTACACTTCAACTTTAAGAAACAAAATGAGGGAAAAAAATCCAGGAAATCACATTGTAGGGATTTTAAAGTATTTATCTGTAAATTATGGTTGTAAAATAAGTATTAACTCAAGCAAGATTTCTGGTTCTCACAGACCTGTAACTTCTTCGTAAAAAAACTTTTCTGTCCTCCACTCGTTACCTGTATTAATGGCACCTGTTTGACCTCGTTATCTGTATAAAAGACAACTGTCCACAGTCTAAAACAGTCAGACTTCAAACTCAACCAAGGGCAAGACCAAAGAGCTGACGAAGTACACCAGGAAGAAAATTGTAGACCTGCACCAGGCTGGGAAGGGTGAATCTACAATAGGCATGTTAGGGTTCCTACCTCACGCAGCCGATCTGCCCAGGTTCGCCGCGGTTGTCCGTCATTACCGAACCAGCGCTAGAACACCCTTTTATTTCCCAGCAGACTAATGACGTGATGAGGAACACCTGTGACTTTCTTTATTTAGACGCAAACCTCAGTGTGGTTCAGCATCACGTCGTCTCCATTTGGCTGGCTCGTGACTCCGCCATTAATTCCCGATCGCGATCGCCATTTCGGCCATTCCCCGTTCAGGTGGTGATATCCCGGGGCATCTAGTGCTGACGGATATGTACAGGCGGAACCCTGGAGGTAAAGCTAGCGTTTAGGGCCAGAAATAGGGATTCCAAAAGCTCCGCTTCCTCCTGGTTCCCTTTCTAGCCTCACTTCGGTCGGCTACGCTATCCCCATTTAGGACACGTCCCAACACGGTCTTCTTTAACGAGCTCACGCTCGTCCCCTAGCGTTTCGGAGCTGCACTTAGTCCCTCCGTTTGGGACGCGGCTCGACGCTGCTTCTCCCAGCGCTACGCGTGCTACTGAGCTCACGCTCACCCCCTACGTGTCGGCGCTGCTCGTTGTTTAGTCCCCATTTGGGACACTTCCCACCTGCGCTCGTTATTTATTATTTCTGTACTCTGGGGAGTCTTTTGCTCCGCCTTTTTGGTTCTTTCCCTTTTTTATCTCCACGTAATTCCTTCCCCTTTTTTCCTTGCATTATTGGGTCCGAACCATGTCTCGTAACAAGGCAAGCAGGTTGCTGTCAATAAATCAACTGTGGGAGCAATTGTAAGAAAATGGAAGACGTACAAAACCATAGATAATCTCCCTCAATCTGGGGATCTCATCCTGTGGGGTCAAAATGATCATGAGAATGATGAGCAAAAATCCCAGAACTACACAGAAAAACCTGATGAATGACCTGCAGAGAGTTGGGCCCAAAGTAAAAAAGGCTACTATCAGTAACACACTACACTGAGAGGGACTCAAATCCTGCAGTGCCAGGCATGCCCCCCCTGCTTGAGCCAGTACATGTTCAGGCCCGTATGAAGTTTACCAGAGAGATCCAGAAGAGGATTGGGAGAATATCAAAGAACTTTTTGGTAAAAACTCAACTTGTCATGTTTGGAGGAAAAAGAATGCTGAGTTGCATCCCAAGTACACCATAACTACTGTGAAGCATGGGGGTGAAAACATCATACTTTGGGGCTGGAGACAGGATGACTGGTCAACGTTAAATAAAGAATGAGCGAGGGTATGTATATATAAAGCCAAAACCTCCTTCCATCATTAAAAGCATTGAAGATGGAACATGGCTGGATTTTCCAGCATGACAATGATCCCAAACACACTGCTCGGGCAATGAAGGAGTGGCTCTGTAAAAAGCATTTCAAGGTCTTGGAGTGGCCTAGCCAGTCTTCAGACCTCAACCCCATAGAAAATTTGTGGAAGAAGTGTTGCCCAGAAACAGCCCCAAAACATCACTGCTCTAAAGGTTATGTTACAAATTACTGTGTTAAACTTTTGTTATATAAATACTTATTTTCCACCATAATTTACAAATAAATTCTTTAAAAATCTTGCAATGTGATTTCCACCGTATTAAAATAATACAACATTATATGAGTCAATGAGTATATAAATTTATTACATGTATAACAAAAATAGAAGGGGTACCCAAATATTTGCATAAGATGTACAGTGTATTATGCATACGATTAAGATTTAAATAACATCACTGAACAGTGGTGGGTTTCCTGAAAGCATCGTAATTTTAAGTACTTTGTAAACTCCATCATAAAATCATTAATTTTATTGTATCATATATTTATCATGTATTTTCAAAAACCCATTGTGATCAAAGTAGAACGTTAACTCCATCGTTTACAACGTTTATGCATTAACCCTAATGTTTTTCTTAATAACCAGTAACTCAGAACCCAGAAAAAAAAAATCTGTGAGATTTCATGGTAAAACTGTTTGGGTTCCTACCTTTGCCCCGGAGCGTTCGCTGTCCTTGCCGGTCGCCATTACAGAGCTATCGGTGAGGCGGCTTGTATTCAGTGTCCAATTTACGACCTGATTCCGAACAGCTGCTTCTCCTGCTATTTGGGTGCGGGTTTTAGCGCTGTCCGGTGCCAGGTCGTCTTCATTCGGTACACGTGCCCAACCACCGGCGCGCTCGCACCCTTACGCACACCTTTAGGGATAGTGGGTTATGTCCGAGGGCTTTTAGTGCAGATGGAAGTGTACGGGGGGAACCCCCGAGGTATTTAGCATTTTTAGGGGCACTTTGAGGGTCTCCCGTCCAGTACTCATGCGCTCCTCGCACGCCTGAGTTCACGCTCTTCCGTCGTTCGGCACCTTTCGCGATCTGTTTGCGTTCACTCGCCCGAGTTTATACTCGTTTTTCTGGCGCCTCGGCACCCTCTGCGCTCTCTTGAGCCTCACTCTAGTCGGCTGCCCTCTTGATCTGAGACACGCCCCGGCTAGAGTTGTCACCCGGCTGCACGTTTGAATTATATGCGTCCGAGCTCATTCTCACCCTCTGGCATTCGGACTACCTTCGTGCCTCGCCACTTGGGAGATGTCCCAAATCATGCCTTCTGCACGCTTGCCCCATTAGCGCTTCGGCGCCCTCTCGCGATCAGTTTACGCGTTGCTCCCAGTTGGGACGCCACACAAGCGGCGCGTCATTTCATCCTTTTGGGTTTTTTGTGTTCAGGAGCCTTTTGCTCCGCTCTTCATTCCCTTTTAGTTCTTCTATATTATTTCCCCATTATTATTATACGTCGTGGGATTCCGTCTATCCCGCATACTTGGGTTTTACCAAAAACCACCACATCTCGTAACACAAACTGTGAATTGATTAACAATTTTAATGTGAACTTTCACAGTTTGATCATAAAGTTCACACTGTTCTACTATAGATGTTGATGGTAATTTGGCCACTTTATGGTTCTACTGTCATATTTCATAGTACAATTGTAAACTTGGTCGGCTAGGGACTGCATAAATTATTTAACAGTTCTACTATGGATTTTGATGGTTATTTGGTAGATTTTTTTCCTTTTTAAGGCTAAAACCAGCCCTAAACAGGGCGCCAGTGTCAATGCAAAAATGAAATGATGCATCTTGTGTCTAATTGGATAACAAATGTTTATATTTGATTATGAATAGACTTTGCATCTATTCTATCCATCATCAATTCTTTTTCTGAACATCAGAGGGCACAGGCATGCGCACAGACAGCATATCCCATTATCCCATAGTTACACTACAGCTAAATCAAATTAATGCTTAAAAAATTTTAATAAAATAAGGTAACGCATTTAATGTCAATGTAAATTAAACAATGAAATTAGGAGTGCTGCCCCTGAACAGTGCAAGTGTGCCCTAAACATAATAAGAGACACACAGACAAATTAACTTTTTAAGACTTTTAGACTGATTGTCTGTATTGACTGACTGATTGATAGTATTGCAGTGGCAGAATAAAAATAAATACTGAATATAAGAAATACTGTACTGTGATTACAATTTCAAACATAATATTTTAATTGCACGGAGCGAAAGGTTTATTGTTAAAAGACATATACAAGAAAAAAGTCAATTGTTTACACTACAAAAATCTTTTGTCAAATCTCAAATCATTAAGTTTGAGAAAATTGAATCATGAACACAGTATCATGAATCGAATCATGAGCGGAGTGAAACTTTAAACCCCTATCACACACACACACTCCTGCAGATACAGGTCAACATCCTCAGGTAATGTTGACATTTACATTGACATCAACCATAAGAATGACAAATAATATGAAATTATATGAAAGTAAGGAACAAAGGAACCTACCTAGGGCATTGACCTTAATAAAAAGCTCGGTGAATATACGGTAGAGGCCCAATTCTATGCCTTTATATTGTTCCCCAAATCAGAAAGTGTTGGGATAGTGTGGAAAATGCAAATACAATCTACTTTATTTTTATTGCAGATAATTTAAACCTTATGTATTTCCTGTTTCATTCTTGTTAGCTTATTTTTTTTGTTAATAAACATCCAGTTCTGCATTTCAGGATTGCAATACATAGCAACAATGTTGGGACAGTAAAGAATTTACTACTTTGCCACTGTTGCTGTTGCCATTCCTTTTCACCACAATTAAAATACATTTTGGCACAGAGGATACCAAGCGATATAGAGTTGCAGGTTTAATTCATCTTTAATACACATATTCCTCGTTAATACACATATTCCTCCTAATACCTTGAAGACTTTAATAACATTATTCACTGTAGAGAGAGAGAGGGAATCCCTTCAATTTCCTTTCTTTAATGTACATTGGTTTTAAACACTTTGATCATTTTTATTTTATATTTATACCTAATGACATTACATTAAACATCACACATTACAAATTACATTATTCTTTCGTTTTTCTTAACCTCAATACAAGCTTGCTGCAGGCCTGAAATGCAGGAATGGATGTTTATTAACAAATTAAATTAAGTTAATGAGACAAAACATAAAATATCTCAGGTTCATACTGTCTGCGATGAAATAAAAGTCAAAGTAAATGCAAGCAACACTGATTATTTTTTCATTTGCATTTTCCACGCTGCCCCACCATTTTCTCGTTTTGGGGTTATAGTTTTTCCAGTAAATGCGTCTACTTTAGACAGTTGAAGGGTTAATGATAATTAATTTTAAATGATTATGTATAGCTGTTTTTTATTTTCAAGTAACTGCCCTTGCTGCCCCAATCATTTAAATCTCACTTTTAAAAAATACCTCATTAACTTTGCTTTAAGGAAAAACTAAAGAATCAGTCTTGCCCCTCAGGTACACCGTAAGGTAGCTCACTGATGTCTGAGATTAGACTTATCAGGAAACCCACCCCTGTACATTAGATGTAAATGTATTTTGGTGTGACAGATTCGAGTAGATGATTTGTGAAGATGAATATTAATAAGCCCATGTTAAAACCCTCCGTTCTGTTCCTCAGGCTGTGCGCTATAGCCTTCTATCTGTGATTTTGTTCCACTCCTTGGTGACAGGAGTGATCCTCATTACGATGTCAGTGTTCTCTCGCATGGCACTTCGTTCTACCCACACACAGGTTAAAGTGACTTCCTCCTCTTCTTACTTACACTATTTTCTTTTCTATTTCTTATAGTTATTTCAGCTAACATCACTGCTATTGGTTTTACAGTAGAAGCATAGACGCATGGAATCTTCCATGTTCTTTGTAAAAAGTTATTTTTATACACTTAAATGACTTTAGGTGTATGTTCTTATATATAAGTTTCCTAGGTTTCCACTTTAACAAATCCGTTTATAAACATTCTACCCAGTCCTCATGAATCAAAGTTCAAAAAGAAATATGCTTAGCGTTTTCCATTTGGCTGGATCCTAACTATATAAGACACAGTTCAAATGAATTAATCCTCCAGCAGTGAGCTTATAGTTTAACCTCAGTGCCTGACCTCACACTCATGCTAAATGTACCCACTAAAGAGACCAGATAATGAACACAGGGACACCAGTGCCACACACAATCCCATGCTAGTAGTACTATGTACATTATGCATTATATAGTTTTTAATACCTTTTTTATTCATCTCAGAAATAGAATTCATGGTCCCAGTGATATGGAAAAATCTCTATTGTCTGATTTTTAAAAACAGTGTAAAGTGTATACAATTTGTAGAATGCATTATCCTGAAGATTAAAAGGGTTGGACCTTGAAAGACGTTATACGTTTTATACTTTGAGATTTGTGATGAAGATTTGTTTTTTAAATATTGGTTAACATTTTTTTCCTTCCATTCTTGCTCTGTTTCTGTTTAGATGTCTGTGGTCATGCGATATCCACCTTCAGCAGAGTGAGGCCCTTTCGGAAGGACCGAGGAAAAGCTCCAAACTTTAGTCATTTAAGGAGTCACTCTGACATATAAGAGTAGTCAAATTCAAAGGACATGTTTTTTTTACTACAGGGTAAACACAAAAATGTTCACATTACACATAGAAACCAAAAAATGGACATTCTAACTTCATTCTAACACATTTTCTTTAGCCCTTTTTCTGCAACTTTTCCTAATGAACTAGTGTGTTTTGGGTTATGTAATCAGTGGTGCTTTGTGACAGTGATTTATGACTGTCATTTAATTTTAAATTGCAGCTTCTCAGATTGTTCATTGATTGATTTGTTGGCATTTACTATCAGTATCAGCATCTTACCAGCTACACCGCCCACGAAAAATAGGGTATATTTCTCATGTGGTTCTTGTGTCAGAGTAACTGTTTGTAAAAGGACTTTAAGAAGTCTACAATTTATTCAAGTAGTCTAGTGTTTAGGATGTAGCATGTATGACTATACTCAGCATATACATTAACATGACTAAAACATGAACGATTTCACTATAAACTATAAACCACTAAAATCATACCTCTATATTAATCAGTTATGTCTTTTGAAAATGTATACTGTCAAATAATATTTCACGTTTGTATTAAATAAACGGAAGAAATCAAAGCTGAAGTTTAGATGTAGCGCTTACTCGAAGTAAGTCCAAATTTTGCCAGTAGAGTGATGCTGGAGTAGAGGAACATCTTAATATCTGGGGCTGGAACTCTTACCAGAACCTAGGCTTGGTGAGAAAAGAGAAAATGTAGTGACTTATTGATTTGGGGCACAGAGTCTATTAACCATCACTGATGCCATGTTCAGCATGAAACTGCAGTAGCTTTAACTATAGCAGCAAAGCTAAAAGGGACAACCAGAAGGTAACAAAGCCAAAAGAGATCAGATGGGACAACAGCAACCCAACAGTAAGAAGGCAAAAAGACAGCAACCCAAAATCCCAGATCACCAAAAATCTTGTTTTACTGTGAACCCCTAGCTCTAGCCTAGATATAAACATTTGGAGATTATCTGATTCTCTAACTAAAGTGAGAAGTTTATTCCATGGGAGGGGGGCAAGCTTTTCCCTCTGCTGTGACTTTTTTAATTTTACTAACTAAAATAAGTCCTGCACATTTGAACGACAATCTGGAAGTCCAAGACTCTGAGTTAACTCAGATAATGTGGCGCTAGACCATGTAGAGCTTTCTATATAACAAGTAGTATTTTATAATCAATGCGGAATTTAACTGGTAACCAGTGTAGTTCTAGTTAGCACTCGATCTGCTGCATTCTGCACTGGTTTAAGTTTATTTAGGGATTTGCTAGCACATACAGCAAGTAAAGCATTACAGTAATCCAACCTCAAGGTTATAAATGCATGAACCAGTTTCTCAGCATCTTGAAAAGAAAGGATTTCTAAGTTTAGCAATACAGTGTTCCCTCGCCACTTCGCGGATCACCTTTCACGGACTCGGTGCATCACGGGCTTTCAAAAAATAATAATGGAAAAAATATATCGCGGATTTTCGCTGTTTCGTGGGGTTTTGCGGAACTTTTACATAAAAAAACCCACAACATGTATAAAAAATATATTAAAATATTATTTCTAACAATAAAGGAATGTTATAAATCATAAAATTTTACGATTTACAGTAAATAGCTGTTGTATCTACTCAATGTGTAGGATATTTTGGTGCTGTAAGCTCGGTACAGACGGAGCA
>JAVSBV010153280.1:0-15137 GCA_033117975.1 Parotocinclus spilosoma
TCCATTTCATTCATTTTTGCAGGTTGTATTAGCACAGATACAAAAACGTTTGTGTGTATTTGCTGTTACTAGGCAACGAGTGCGTGGAGTGATACAGCTTTAGTGTGAGAAAGCCGTACTGTTATCACTTATCAGCACGGTTAGAACACTTCTCAACCAATCAGATTGTGAGGTCGGAACTAACTGTTGTATAAAGTCCAACAAAATATATAGTCTCATACTGTAGATCTGGGATCTGTTTGTTTTGTATATTATTATGATATTATTTGTGAACACCTAGGAATGGAGATCGAAACTGTACATTTAGTTGGAAATGCACTTTTATTGTCCATTTGTTAAATGAAAAGCTTCTGCTAGCCAAAGTGCTATCTGTTATTTCATCTAGTTATTTGTGGAGATTTTTTAGTAACAGAGAATTGAGGTTAGTGTAATATCATAATATTGTGGATTATGAGTCAACCTAAACAAACAATATTTTTGCCAGATCTCCCACCCCTATGCCAACATGTGGTACTTTATGCATGACATCATTGTTTTTAAGCCATTGTAAGATCAGCGGTCCAAGGCCCTCAAAAGCACTTCACCCTCCACACACAGCATTAAACAAACAACTTTGACACCTGGCTTAAGAGCTGTTCCCCTGTAAGGACTTCTGATCCATTGTGTAGCAGATCCGGAAGGTTTTCCAGGCTTATCCTGTACTGTACACTGTTATGGTTCAGGATCCAAAAACTCAAATCTCTTGATGAACACAAAATCTGGGCAAAGTGTTATTTTTAAGACATGGCAGATATGGTAATCCTAGTAGGATTGACGCAGTTAAATCAGTCAAGGGTATTTTAAGACTGTACTCATTACACACAGTGGTGATTTAATTTATTTGAAGAAGTACTGGTGCCTATAAGGTACTTGCCGCTTTAGCATTGGTAATTACCGTATCAGCATTTGTCATTACCCATGGGGATCACATTAAATCAATGTGATACGGAAAAACCCTGGGCTCCTTTTGGTTCTTATAGAATCTAAAATGCCTCTCATGTATGTTGGCTGGTGAGTAATAAATGTATTAAAGTGGAACTTAGTTTATAGACATCCTGTTTGCCCCATACGATGAATCAAGAAAGCACTCGTCTTTTTGAAAAGTATGTAAACCACAAACAGTCAAAGCCTGCATAGAAAATCAAGCTATTTGGCTAAAAAAAGGAACTTGGCACATGCTTATGAAATTTACGAGCAGACTTTACCAGGAGCCTTTAGACTTTGAAAGTTTAATTAAGCAGTTCAGATTGCAAATAACTTTCTTGGAACTGTACGTAAAGAGTATTATAGTAGAGCTTATTAAATTTTATATTTCACTTGTCTGTTCTGTTATGTTGTTAAAATAATGTAACGTAACTGATTTGGACATGAAAAGCTGCCAGCCATATTAATAACATTGTTTTGGTCAGAAGTGCTCATGAGGTCAGAACACACAGCTAGCCACCAGCACGCTAAGCTCAGATGTTGTTCATCCACACATGCACATCCTCTTTTTTTTAGTTCTGTTTTGTGCATCAAATTTTCCTTGTATGGGTATTTGTGTAATGGTTATTATGCTTTAAGACTTTTAGATTATTTGTTTGTTTATTTGGTTTATTTAATGTTGCTCTCTGCATGTCAGCGAAACACTTAAGCTAATATCTATGCACAAGGGTATATCACTAGTTCTATACACACACAAGTAAATTTCAATTTAGAGTCATCAATTAACTTAACACGCATGCCTTTGGACTGTGGGAGGAAAACCGAGTACCCGGAGTAAACCCACGCAGACAAAGGGAGGGCATTCAGACTCCACACAAACACAAAAACTACACTCTATATATAACGTGTAGGTTTTTTTATTTGTTTGTTTGCAACACATCGTTGTTTAAAAGCAGCTTTATCTAGAATATCAGGCCTAAGGCAACAGAGGCAAGGAAAACCTCCGTAAATCTTCGTAAAGGACGGAGCTTTGCAATACCAAAAACTCAAAAAGAGACCAATCTGCCATGGGCAGCTTAGATATAGTAAGAATTAAACAAGATACCTAATTAATTAATAAGTTTATAGTAATAGTTTATATACGCTGAAGATAAATATAAAAAATTAGAGCGAACATATTTATTAAAATAATAATTTAGAGAATTTTAGAGTATTAGTCATATATACTTATAATGTATTATATATAATACAATATTATGAAAAGTATAATACAATCTATATAGACAATAAGACAATAATAAAACGCTATAGAATACTGAAGCAATAGAACTTGAGGGACTGTTATCTTGAGTAAAGCTGCACCTGTGATTTGCTCGTAGGCACGAACAAATGACGAGTGCCATAGATAATCACAGCTGTACTGTTTTTCACTATAACACTCAACCTCGAGTGTTTTATTGATTTTTTTACAGCAGTTTTTTTTTTTACAACAAAATGAACAAATTCAATCAAAGAAGCTGTGAACTTAATGGTGAATTTAATACTGACAGCACCTTCTTCCAAAACTTTGATCCAAAACAAACAAGGTGTTGCTATGCAATGGTAACAATACCCTACCCTGCCATAACAAAGGTTTATATAACACAACCGAGTAATGTTAGTTTGAAATACAAGGTGCAATATAAAATAATGCTATTTTCCTTTGTCATATGTTTGCAGTTCAGTGAAGTGATAGCATTTCGGTGTGAAAACCTGTGTTTTTATGACAAACGTCATCATGGTGGGAACTCTTCTTGTGGCCTGAACATAAAAGTACAAATTATCTGTGTAACAGTATCTTCTAGAACTCTCTTCTGTTCTTGTGCACCATAAATAAATCATTGTTTATGAGACTATTAGATTGTGTCCTAGAAGTTGGCCTTGGTGTTTGTTCTAAGCTGGATTTAGAGTGCTGATAGAGAGCAGGATGCTGGTTAATTTGATTAGGCTACAAGCAGAGCAGTTGTGTGAGTCATGGAGCAGATAAAGTGTGTGATGTTCGGCCAGGTGTGGACATGCGTGCAATGTTACATCAATGTATGCTTTGACCAAAGGGAGGTGCCAACCAAATTTGTATCTCTTTGGTTATCATCAGGACAAAACACAATTGTTACTGTAGAACGAAATGTTAGTAGTTGATTGTAAATGCCGTTTGTTTAGTTAGATCACAAGTAATTGTGCACCAAACAAAATTCGGGACCAAGGCATATCCAGTTTTTAATGCACTGAGATGACAACCAAAAGGGTTAGTTTATTTAGTTTTTTTTTTTTTTTACTTTTAAAAAATAGTTTGTGTTTTTCAATGGCATGCACCAGGAAAGTGAAGGAAACAAATACCATTTTAATTTGTTGTTAATTTTATTGTGTTTTTATTTTAATTTAATTATATTATGTCCTGTAGACTTTCTTACTCTCTCACAATTCCCAACCCAACTTCCAGAGATCCCATTCATCTTGGTTTATATTGACTTGTGTATATATGACTAGTCTTGAGATGAACTTGTGTATGGATATAACATTGTGTGTGTCGCTGAATGGCCACTGATGCCGATAGCAACGTTAAAGAAGCCAAAGAAACAAACAAACAAACATCCTCTGCTATATAAAATAGTTTTAGGAGAATGAGACTAAGTACCACAAGGACCCCCAAAGCATGTGCACAGAAAGGCAGCTGCATGCACAGGAAAGCAAGTGCAGAATAGAAACAAGAACTTTCTCATAGTTCTTAGCAGTGTCCATGTTCTCTCATGTTGTATCGGAGAAACTGTGAAAGACTGTAGTTCTTGGAACGCCGCATATGGGAACTTTTTGGCTCCTTCTGCAAGTTTGGTACTGGTGATAGATCAGATATTTAAAAAATTTAAATTACTGGCCGACCGATTAATCCGCCTGATTGATGCCATTTTGGAAAAACTCTGGACCGGCTCAATATGTAAAAAATCTGTATCTTTACTCACAAGGCAGATATTCCAAAGTATCGTAGAAAATGCAGAGGAACTTTTTTCTGTGTAAGTTACAACTAACAACTCATAAACTAGAACTATTGAGTGATTAAAAACAAAGAGATGTTGAGAGAACATTCATTGAGGGTGGGGGAAAAAGAAATTACAGCATTACACCTCACTGATCTTGGGACTTGGATTTAAAAAGATGATGATAAAGAGGTTTACTCATTTCTTCCCTTTAGAAGCATGGTGCTGTTTTCTGGTTATAATATTTAGTCTAAGTTTATCAAAGTGTGTGCGTGTGCGTGTGTTTGCGTGTGTGTGTGTGTAGAATAATACTGTAAAAAAATTTTTTTTTACTAAATTCCAGTCAACGTTTTAAGAACTTATCCAGTGTGATTTGACTCGCTTTTGCTGTGGCTAAGTGGCGACTTGTGGCTTTTTTTGTAGTAAATGACAATGTTAGGCAAAGACCTATAGGTGGCAGTAGAGGGCTGGAGAGAAACTCGCAAATAACATTACACATATATAATGGGATTTATTTCGTTACTTTAGGATTTGGTCGAAGAAGTGGCTGGTCCCATTGACCGGTGGTCCTATTAACCGGAATCGACTGTATTGTATATGGTATATTGGTCCTCAGTCACCCTGCCCTCTAAATATCAACCATTAAAAATGTACTGTTCTGTAGGAACCTTGAGTGATGTAACAGTGAGTTAGTTCTCCAAGGGTTCCTCCCAAATGAGTCCCTGCAGCTGTTTGGTGCAAAAGTGCCTAAATACATAGATGTTAAAGACACCATACATGGGCTTTCAGAGTGCACCATGTGTGTGTGTTAGTTCCCTGATTTCTATTTTTGCTACCTACATGTTACCTCCCAAGCCTGACATTTACCTTTTTTTTAAATTAGAATTGTGCTTCATATCATAAACCAGAAGATGTATTAAGAACTACAACCTTTCTTAGGAAATAATTAACATTTAATTGTATTTCACTGTGAATGTGGGTGTATGCAAATAATTCTGTCACCTATTCTCTATAGGAAGTAAATGTTTCTATTAATATTTATCCAATAGGTATATACTGAAATGTTTAATATGTCAGTACCATTTCTGTCTGTTTACATCTTATCCGCAATTCACTAGTCATTTATTTAAAAATAGGATAGTTTATAATCCGTTTTGTTTTTCTCAGCTACTAAGTGTTAACCATCTGTGCATGCATGACAGCTTAACCAAGACCATGTGATGCTGGTCTAAGCTTTGAATTTATTAATGTTTCTCAGGCTTTGTGGTTCTACTGTTAATCATAGATAAGTTGTGTCAACATCACAGGGAACAGTTCTTCTTTACACAGTGGTTCCAGTCCGCTCAGACTTACCACACAGAACTGGGAAGGTGGTACTGCTGATTTGAACCACAGAGCATCATGTAGCATCTGGATTCGTTTTTTCAAAGGAGCTCTAATTACTGCTATCAAGTTAAAGCTTCAGGGCTGACATGCAGCCTGACGACCGTGTCTCAGCAGACCTTTTGAAGTTCTAGAGAAGTAATAGAGAAATGAGACCATAGCTGCAGAAGTGAGACCAGACCAGAAGTTCCAAAGAAATGCTCAGACATCAATGAGCCAGAAAAGCCACACTTTGCTTTGCTTTGTGGTGATAGAGCTTCTCCGCGATGTGTATAGCTGCAAAGTTAATGCGTGCTTTTTGTGAGAATTAATTGATGTAGGTTAAATAAATTGGCTTTGTCTTGATAACATGTTTTCAGGAGCAGTGATAGTTCCTACAGTCTTTACTGGATTTCATTGCTGACCCTTAACATGATATTGGTACAAAAAACAACTCTGGAAATAATTACGTTACGACAACAAGATTATCAGTGCATCTGGTGTGACTGTTTGTAGGTACTGTATGTGCTTGAGTGAATTTGAATAGGTATGTCTTTTTTTAATCTCTATAAATTACTGACAAATTCCAAAATATTATTTGCAACAATAAGAACATTTATTTTCTGTACATGACAAGGGGATAAAGTGACAACAACAATAAGTGTTTTCAGTAATAATATAAATAACAAGATTACAAAGAAAACAATTTAAGGGCAAAGTTTTAATCAACTTTTAATTAAACGTTTAATTAAACGTCATGTGTTTCATGTAACAGCTTTCATGTGTCTTACACTTTTCCTCGATGAATTAAAGTTGGTTCAGGCTAAAACTTAATTAGTTACTCATTAAGTAGAATAAAGATTGTCAGTTTGAATTCCTGACATCTTGAAATTGCTGCCATACATGTAGATATGCTGATTTTAAAATAATTTAGTGGTCTTTTAATAAAAAAAAAACAAAAAAACAAACAAACAGATAAATGACCTAAATGGACGTTGACCGGACAGTACCATAGTCACATGGGCGTTTCAGTGTTTTATAGGGTTTATTTAAACCATTAATACTGATTAATACACAATATCAAACTTTGTTTGAGGGCAACAATACACAATGTAGCTAAGAATCTGTTGATTTCCAAAACATTAGAATTAGTTTGAGGTTTTTCTCCTATTAAATGCTTCAACAGATTTAACTTTTCTAAGAAGACATTCTGGATTCGATAGATTTTGGAGTGTGAGGTTGGACAGTAAGCGCTGGATCACTGATGAGTTTGATCACTGCATTCCAATTCACCATGAAGGTTGCTGATGGAGTTAAGATCAGGATACAGGTCAGCCCAGTTCACCAATAAAGTAGGCTGAGCAAAGTGACAGACTTTGTTTAGGAGGGCAGAGCGTCTGATTTGTGTTTTCAGTATTTGAATAATCATTATTCAGTAACAGTCAGAAGAATTCCCGGTTAATCTTGAACACTTTAGTACAGCATGTGCTTTTCTTAAACACGGTGCCAGTGTGATGATTAAAGACGTAGCTGCAAAAAAATAGCGGCTTTGCTTTCAATTTTGTTGAGTTTTATCACTTCCTGGATTTTAAAAGCGCAACATACCCTTTGGCAATAACGTTTTTCTCCGAATTATATACAAGTTCACACTTGTGAAAGGTGTTTGTTTTAGTTACTAATCTGACACAATTGTTGCTAGAGATTTGAATCTAAAAAACAGCACATAAGTACGTGGCTGCATTCAGGTATTGAGTTTGTGTTTACCTGTGTATTATCTACATGATATTGTTTTGATTAGAACGTTTTCAAATTAGTCCAGATTAGTGATTTTTAGTAGTTTGTTAATGAGGCCACTGCTAATGTAGGTTAATGATGAGGAACCGTTAGATTTTGGTTATGTTTTAAGTGCTCCTTTGCCAACTAAATAGTCTCTCCGTCCATAATGCATTACTAATGAGAGAGTATGGATGCTAAAAAGGGAGTAATGATTTATTTCAGACGTAGCCTTGGAAACTCTTAAGAATTCTTCATGCTGTTTGCAATACATGAATGGGGTGAATAAGCTGTGGATGAACAACTCTGAAAACACTCGGAACACCAAATCTCGAACAGCCTCACCCTACTGAATACGTGGAATTTAACAAAGCTAACAAAGGCAAATTGGTTAACTCTTTGAGGACCAAGGGACATACTTGTCCCGTATTTTTAAATGCATGCCATTTGTATAAAACCACTCAGTATGCCACTGACTTTCTATAAATAAGGCTGGTCACTATATGTATGTGTTACTTTCATTGTCAGATTGAGAGGTATTCTGTGTCAACATAGCTAAAAAGCTTTATCAATGAAGAACGTTCCATCAAAAGAAAAGTTGAACACACATCTTGCTGTATGATATCATTTGTCATTTAAATACAGAAAGAATCTGGCAAAATCAGAATCAGCTGGTCATATGTTTAAAAAAAACGGTATCATTGCAGCTCTAGTCTAAATGATGTCCTTAATGAAGTGTGTGAGGACGACCAAAAGCCAAGCACAGAAAGGCATTTATGCTTGTTTTAAGTTCAAGCCATTGTTTGCTGCGCTCCATTTGCTCTTGTCTGTGTTTGACTTTGCAGTCTTGCCCGGCCAAAGACATTATAACTGTTTTTCAAACTAAACTTCAGGTGCTGGTTTTAACTGACAGTTTGTATCTGGCTTATACGTCATTTTCTTTCACCTCGTTTTCTTGTTTTTCTGTTCTCCACACATCCACCTCTTAATGAACGTGTTCTTTTGCGTCTTTTACCTGTTACCAGCTTTTCATTTAAACTGTCTGTAAGCATTCATCTTCTTTACAGTTTGCACTAGGATTTAGTGTGGACTATTTAAGGCAGTTTGGACCTTCCTTTCTCAAACCACGGACTCTGATGTACTTATTCGCATGTGCAGTTGTGCATCTGGGCCTTCCACTACTTTAAAAAAAAAATCCTTTTTAGATCCAGTGTGCCGTATTCATTTTTTGTAATGACCAACATTTTGAATAACAATAGACAAATTCTTGGACAGTGTTCTGGTCATTTTCTTTATAAACATCAGGCCAGGCTTTTTTATTGCTTGTTTCGCGGATCCGCCGACGATTATATTTGAAGAATATTCGCAGATCCGCTTCAGTACCAATGGTTTAAATGAAGTGGAGAACCAACGGTATTGTTCTGTACATTAAATTTTTTTCCAGATCCACTTTAATTTAATTTTAGATTAAATACTTTTTATTTTTAAATAAAAATTTTTTTTTTTTTCTTCCTCCTTCCTTGTATTGATTCCACATAGTCCTCGAGAAATTGAAAAGTGCTGAAAAATTTCTCTCTCCTCAGTAGATTCTTAAGTATGGACATCCGAGGAACAAGCAATTAAAAAAGTCTGGCCTTATTACCATTAGCGCTTAAGATTCACCAATTGTAATTTTCTTGGCTGTTTATGGAATTTTTTAAACATATGACTGGCTGATTCCAGTTTTGGCCATTTAGATTTGTTTCCTGTCCAAAACTTATGACATTATACAGAGAATTTTTGTTCATTTTTTTTTCTTTTCCTGTTCAAAGGAAAGTAAGTAAACTTAGTAAAGTTAACTTTAGCTTTGTCAAATTCCACATATTCAGCGAGGTGATGTCGTTTTGAATGACTCATTCTATTATTGTGGCCTCAGTGTGATCTAGTACGGATAATATTCCAATACTTGCTGTGCACTAGTGCGAGCCTGATCTCGGTCTTGTTCATTTGGCCTTCTTCTTTGAAAGTTTCCCTCAGTGAATGACCTCATAGCTCAGTGTCGCAGGAGGTGTAAGGAGCTTGGTAGCTCAAATATCCAACACAACAAAGGTCTCTCTCATTCTTCTTATCTCGTTAACCTTCATCTCACCCAGATGTTGTACACAGTCCTTACCTTTTTCTACTTCTACATCAGCAAACTTCTTAACCGTCTGCACATGTTCGTGTGATATGAGGGTCATTCGTCTGTTTACTTTTTAGTTTTTGTGCTTTTAGAAATGGGGAGTGATACTCAGGCATAAAAGGCTTCAGTCTTGGTTAATCATTACCGTGGTTAGTGGCACACTGGGATGGAATCCTGTTAATGATAAATGATATAAGGTTTTGTACTTGAACTGGAAAGAACAAAGCCAGTATTCAGCTCTGACTTAACACTTTTAGGGTCATCCTTAGCAGCTTTAGCCATTGTCATCGTGTTGTTCATATTTCTGGAGCTAGGTTAGGTTTCTGTGTTGGACTGTAAGTGCCTTAAGCATTTGTTATTGTG
This sequence comes from Parotocinclus spilosoma, assembly GCA_033117975.1. Lineage (NCBI taxonomy): Eukaryota > Metazoa > Chordata > Actinopteri > Siluriformes > Loricariidae > Parotocinclus > Parotocinclus spilosoma. Next base: position 9,634 of record JAVSBV010153280.1, read on the forward strand.
TTGCATGTGTCACACCAGAGGAATGCTTATTCGTTAAAATATAGTCCTTGCATAAATATACCTTGTTGTGGGTTATACAGAAGGTGCTTTTTAGGTTGCTAGTATTTGGATTATATTTGGCCTGGAGGGAGGATTGTAATAGAGAGTAAAGGTGGCTCTTTGTTGGGTGTGTCAAGAGCTGTGAAGAGTTTTACCTCCGACATAATGTCATACTGGTCTAAGCAGTAAACCCAGTCCACAGTCCACAGGTTGTTATGGTTTAGACCAGTTGTTTGAAGTAAGAGGAAAAAATACCAGTGTCATTTTGACAAATTAACCTTTGAATGATTCATGAGATCATATCTTGATCACCTTATGACCAAATACGAAACTGCAATAGTCAAATATATCACGAGAGGTTTAAAGGGAGTAGATGGGAATAATCCAGTTTACTGACCAAACCAGATCGAATAAACCTTGCACTCAGTTTCTAGGTTATATCCTGTGTGAACTTTGTCGCTTTGTGTATACCTGATAATTGAATACCTTTAAATGCGAAAACTAAAGCCAAGTCAAATTCATTTATATAGCGCTTTTTTACAACGGAGCATTGTCTCAAAGCAGCTTTATATTATTATATTATCTTAAAGGCCTAGGGTGACGGTGGCAAGGAGAAACCTTGGGAGGACCAAGACACAAAAAAGGGATATATTCTCCTTGGGTGGCCTAGATGTTAATTGAATAATTATGTTGTAGTAATGATAAAATTAGGTAAACAATGTAATTTAAATCAATAATAAAATTTCGATTAGTAATAAAATTCTAAATAAATAACAAAATACATTTTCAAATGAGTCCTCAGCGGTCAGTTATTGGAGGCACATTGTCTCCTAATAACTTAATGATAGAGGGAGTTATTGCACTCTGGTGGGACCGGGTTCTGTTGATGAAGACCAGTGTGGTGTTGGAAATGGTACCAGAACATCACCTCGTAGAGAAAAGAGAAAATGCGGTTACTTATGGCTTAGGAGTCTATTAGCAATCACTGATGCCATGTGCAGCATTAACTATAGCAGCATGGCCAGAAAGGAAAGAACCAGAATGTAACACAGCCAAAAGACAAGAGCCAACCTGAGCCATGCGTCCTGGTCTAAATCTAACCAAAATCATGTGTAAATAAGAATGTTTTTAGCGTGGACCTATAAATTTGGAGTGTGTCTAAATCTCTATCTAAAGTAGGGAGTTTATTCCATAGCTGGGGGGCCAAGTATGAGAGAGCTTTTCCCCCGCTGTGACTTTTTTAATTCTAGGAACTAAAAGAAGTCCTGCACCCTGTAAACGAAGTAGCTGGATTGTAAGATTCTAAGAGTTCACTCAGATAATGATTTATGTGATACAAGAAGTATTTTATAATCAATGTGAAAACCATAAGTTGCTTCATTATCCTGCTTGGGTGTATAAAAGACACAGACTGAAAAGTCTTGAAATGTCAAAAATTTCTATGCTGATTTTTATACTTTTAAGCAAAATAATATTATAATTATTAGAAAACATTGAGAAATGGGAAAAGCTAACAGCTGTTTTACGAAGTTGTGTGTAACAATGTAAACGTATCCTAGAGGTCTAAGGTATGAAATTTAATTAAACAACATCAGTTTCTGGTTCAATAAATGTTAGTAGTTGCCTGAATCACCAAGGCTCATCTCATGTTCCATCAAGAAAACTGACAAAAAGACAGACTCAAATGTTTTAGCAGTGGCATGTCAGCCATGTTTAACTTAAGTTCATTTATCAGGTAGCATTCTTACTTTTGCAAGAGAAATGTAGCTATTATTACATTTGTCAGTGTGGCAAATGTAGCATTTGTTAAAACTAAAATGTATTTTCTAGCTATTTGGCTTTCATTCAGTAGGCTATTTCAAGCTTTTTTCAGATGACCGTAAATTCAATCTTGTGTATAATGACGATATCTTCCAAACCAAGACATCGTCATTGGATGTTCACTATGTGGCTTGTCCTGGTTTCTTTGAATTTGGGTATGAGGGATGCAGCAGTGCCCTGTGAAATTGGTAATCCTTCTGGATGTTGGTTGTTGAAGTCTGTGGCTATGATATGATACAGCAGCTGCATTCCCCAAACATCAAAATCACCAATTCCATCCTCGGTTACCTGTGACCAACAAGAAAAGTTTTAAAATTTCTGTGTTGATAACTTTTGAACCACATAAGATATTGCAAATCGGATTATAGCAGTTGATTTCGGAGACAGTTCTGGTCTTGCTACATGACCACCTTCCTATTGGGAAAAGCTTGTCATTGATCCAATCAAGATGGCTACCATGTTAATCATATAGCCTAAAAAAAGATAGGCCTCCTTACCTATTACTTGCTGGGGTAATCGGATATTTCGTTTTCCTGTGTGTTTCTGAAAGAAGACTCCCTCTGTACATTCTGCTTGATGTGAGTCATGAACTAATCTATAAAAGCGAGTTAGAATTAAAGAAAGTACAGCACAGAGGGTTGAGTAACTAGTACTTCACAGATTTCTCATAATCCTTAAAACCCCAGCCGAGCAGGAACTATGGGTTTATGAGAAATCCCTCCTAAAGATAGATCGGGCCTGTGGTCACAGACCGGTTTGCAGGGGGATCTGCTAATTATGAAGAAACATCATTACTTGAGAATGTGTTGAGAAGGAAAGGTGTGGTGACTGTGGACTTCCTGTTCTAGCTAACACGGGAGGAAGGAGAAGTTTGCTGGGGTCTGCTGTTGCTCCATTTAAGCACAGGAGTTCACGCCAGGTTTCCTTTGGCAAACTCATTGTTTTTCTGAAATCGTCTTATAAATATGAGCTGTTCTTCCTAAAAATCCCCTACATGCTCTAAACCATCTGCAAACATACAAATGTTGGTTCTATTCAAGCCGTTGGTCTTTACCTTTTGCTAATGGACATAGATTTTTCTCTGATGACCTCAGTTGCTTTGTCTCTGGAAGTCTGTAGATTTGTCAGATAGGAGCGTCCTAGCAAACCTGTCCGACCACAGATCCTATTCCACTACGTTTTGAGTTGTCTGGAAGGAGTTGCATGACCAGCAGTGTGACTTAATCATTCATATGCACTGAACCAACTCGTTACCAAGACTGCCTCCTTATCTCTTTCTCAACGTGCAGGTGTTTAGGTGCTACCCCTGCTCCTATACACACACCCATAAAGGACGTTGAATTGCCTCTTTTTCATTTTAGTTTTTGTATTAATAATGTATAAAAAGTTCATGTAATGATATAGACTGCAGTGAGCAGCATGGCTTTGAGTTGCAGAGTAATTGTGAAAGGCTAGGTCTGACAGATGGACATTCAGAATGGCTAGCTGTTCCTCTGGTTATACTGTATAATCCCCCTCATCTGTAAATCTCCCTCAGGCAGTTCTCTGTGTAGCGAAGGGAGGACGTGTACACACAATGTGGGACGCAGAGTAACGTTTTGTGTGCCATTACCTCATCGTCAAAGTGTTTGTTTTGCCTTAGTCATGCTACTCGATGGAGTGGAGTCCAACTTGACCCTCTCCATGTCATATTTAACCCCTAATGATGTTTGTTCATTTGTGACCATTCTATGTTCTCCTCCCTGACCTGCAGTTACTACTAATGGGGTAATGTCCACATCACATTGTTAATGTCCAGATCAACTTGTAGAAGGTTCAATCCCCTTTTTTTTTGCCATTTGAATTGAACCATTTGGCATTTGAGGATAGCGGAGTCAAGAATTAAAGGTGTCATTTGAGGGTTCAGGGAACTTAAGTTAATATTAAAATAAGATCTACCTACAGAATAATTTAAAAATTGACATAACTATTGTGTAGCTATTAGCATTTATATTCAGATTAAGATTGTTTTGGCTTTTGAATTCAAATGGGGTCATTTTATTCCCTACTGTAGAATGAAGGAAAAATACAACCTGGAGGGACATGGAAATGACTGAAAATGGTTGCGAATTAGACGCTGTATTGTTTGTAAGGTTCAGTTCCATGATGAAAAAAAATCCAGTAGGTAGGTAGGATGCTATTTGTGACTATAAAGAATGTTTCAATAAGCATCTGAGTGGTATGAGAAATACCGATGGGTAAATGACAGGTATTATAGAGAATATGAAAATTTTATGAAGCTTGCGTTTAGGAGGATCACAACAGTACAGATAAAATCAGAGAACCACGCTACCATGACCACATTGCTCTATTTTGAACTTTATAATGTCTTGAAGATCAGACATTGACTTAGAGTTAGTTCTGCGACGCCAGACAGTTTATGCAAGCCGGATTTCCAGTGCAGCTCAAACAATGAGGCACCTACAAAAGGCTGGCAGTGCCCACATCATAGAAACTGATGGATTCATGTTAACAGTGGTCGCTAGTGGAGTTGGTAATGGCGCAACTCTGAGTTCTCATATACAAGAGCACATAACTGACTCCACATATTCGGAACCACTGAAAGGGACTGGTCTCGTTGGTTTATTTAATTCTTTATGTCGTTGTAATCCTTACAGAAAGTGTGGTGTAAGCTTATACCCTTGTGTGGTGTTCATTATGAAAACCTCTGGGTTTCAGTGTCTTTTCCCATTTCCTTTTCCTATTGTGTTTATGGACTGCAACATTAAAGTAAGTGGTATAAGTATACTGCTTACAAAAATGAGGGGATACTTCAAATGAAATAGCCCATAATGAAAATCCCCTAATTTCTGTGTCACAACCACACACGAAAAACATACTGCTTCCACGAACATTAACTCACAATGTCATTCTGCTTTAAACACAGTTCCAGCTTTAAATTGTGTGTTTGTGTATTAGACAGACCGATGCTGACACATGCTGATGATGAGGACATGTTAGATTTTAAGTTTAGTTTTGCTTCGAAGTGCACTATAGTGTCTCTTCCTATATTGTGCAGTACTAGTGGGGGAGCAGTGATCTAGTGTTTTTTGAGTTCCAGCCATGACTTCAACCTTCTAGTTCAGTAAGTTAGCACTATTTGCAGTATGAATGACTAAAGTAAGTAGCGGAGGAAGAACTTATTTAAAACCTCCTCATCTTATTAAATTTGAGGAAATTTGATCAAAGCTAAAGCTAAGTTTGCTGAGACACAAACAAGCACCTGCTGCTGCCTTTCTTTTTAATATATCAAGTTACAATTTAAAGAAAAGTTAACAATGCAAACAAAAAATGTTTGTCATTTATAATTCTTTGACCAAAAAATATAAATTATCCAATGCAATTGCAATTGGTGCGTCGCTACCAATAACTACACTGCACACAGAGATTAGGGGATACAGTTGATTCCGGTTAATGGGACCACATCGGGACGCGATCGTTTTGGCCCTAATAATAATAATAATGATAATAAAATTAATTTGCAAACAAGTTTTTCGAAACAATGTATAGGTACTCAGCATGCGAAGCATAATACTGTAAAAAACAAGTTATTACTAAATTCCAGTCAACGTTTGAAGAACTTATCCAGTGTGATCTGACGCGTT
>JAVSBV010153290.1:0-15137 GCA_033117975.1 Parotocinclus spilosoma
CTTGAATGAATTCAGTCTATAATGAAACTTTCACAAACAGCGAACACAAAACCACAGATAAAAACTTGTCATGTCGGAAAATAGCGACTCAGGCGGCCGATGCTCTAGTGTTATTTTGGTGAGTATTCATCCACTGAGTAAATACTCTATTGTACTGTTTTTAACTGTTGAATAATCAAACAACACGCTGAAGTAATGGAACGTTCACTTTACTTAACACACCATACATCACTCTCGTATCACACATGCTCCGTCCCGAGCTTACAGCACCAAAATATCCTACACATTGTGTAGATACAACAGCTATTTACAGTAAATCATCATATTTTATCATTTATAACATTCCTTTATTGTTAGAATTAATATTTTTAATATATATTTTTTCTAAATTTAGTGATTTTGTTTTATGTAAAAGTTCCCGCAAAAACCAGCGAAACAGCGAAAATCCGCGATATATTATTAGATCTTTTCGTGGTACAACACTAAAGCTATGATACTCAGATACAATGTAAAGTAGTCAGGCTACAGTTTGTATAACAGTGTACATTTTCTGTGCCCTCAAAAAAACTAAACACACAGTCATTAATATCTAAAGCGCTGGTAACAAAAGTGAGTACACCCCTAAATAAAAATGGGCAAATTGACCCGATTAACCATGTTCTGTCCCGGGTATCATTTGACTCATTACTGTTACAAGGTCTCAGGTGTGAATGCGGAGTAGGTGTAATCAATTTGGTGTTACTGTTGTTCTTGATGGGCAGCCTAATTTGGATAAAACAAGTAACCTGAGACATATTTTTGTGTGCTAGCCTAGTTTTAAGCATAATAGTAGTAAGTAATTGATACTGTAGATGGATAGTTTTATTTTGCCTTTTCTTATTATGTGCATTAATTAAAAATAACCCAGATTTTGTATTTATTTAGAACTGCTTGTATGCTTCTGTGTCCTGTGGGATTACAATACAATTAAAATTCATCTTCGTTCTTTCAGACACAAATAGTTCATATTTTTGTCGAACATTGATTCAAACATATTCAAACATATTCAATAATCTCTTTACACATCTCAGGCACTAAAACCCTTTGACACTTGATCTGATCCCAGAACTGAACTGAACAGAAATGATTACATTCATTACAACAGAAACTAGCAGCAGATGCCATGAGGGTTTCCTGCGTATCCTCTTCTGGATTTAGCATTAAAATGAAACGAATGAATAAATAATATGAATGAATAAATAAAGAATACATGTTAAAAAATAATTAACAGTGCATAGCATGGCGGCCTGCTGCTTTCATTCTGTGTGTAAAATGAAGCCTAACGAGGAATATTTGTGACTTAATAATCAAGTTCTATTAATGCTAATGAAAGACAAGTTATAATTTCTATATCAAAGACCCAGTAGGAACATTGCTTCTTACCCTGAGGACACAGATTTATATGTGCAGCAGTTTTGCATAACAAGTCCATAATAAATCTCAGTAGATAAAGAACAGCACACTAATGGGTTTGTTTCATTCAAAATATTTCAGTACATATTTATTAAATCAACTCAACACATTAAGAGGAGTGAGTCCTAAATGGCTGGAATTTCTGTTGTAGGAATTGACCATGGTTGATTTTCTAACTGAAAGTCACAGATTGATTTGGTCAGTGGGAATAATATGCTGAAAGGTTGCTGCAGATTCACATTTTGATTTGATTTTTGCTGTTGAGTTAATGAAATTTCAGTTCTCGCTCACATTCATACTCTGTCATTGTTTGTCCTCACCAAACAAACCGTTCCTGCAGTTTAAGAAAACCTTGCAAATTAAAATGTTGCCTTGTAGAGCTACACTCAGGCCAAGGTCTAGTCTCCCCAGCCATGTCTGCACATTTCAACAAACTATTGACACACTGATTGAGTTCTGATGAAAATATTAGTGAATATCTGCAAAGGTGCCATTTTTTTATGTATACAAAATGCATCATAAACTTATCAGAATGGTTCATTTGACTACAGTAACTTAAGTGTTAACACTTTAGAAGTAAAAGTACATACAAGGTCTTAAAGCTTTAAACAACAAAACATACCCATATTTACAAAGCTCAAAGCTCAAAAGCAAACTGAAATTTGTTCCTTTTAAGAGTTTTGAGACCATTTTAAAGAAAAGAATTGACGAATGACATTCCTACTGCTCTCACATTATTGTAGATGAACTTGTAATGAATATAAGCATATGTAGCACTCTGGGATCTATGTTTTTTAGGTAAGTGAAGAGGTAAAAAACATTGAGGTGTGTCAGATTATTTCAGAAGTTAATGAGAGGCTTCAGACCCCAGAGGGTTTTGGGTTGGTTAATGATTTGGAACCATGTGAAAAACCTTTGAAAGGCATAAAAATCAGATATTTTGTTATTTATTGTGGAACCTCAAAATTCGAACACCTGTTTACTTGAAAAGTTTTATACATTGAGTTCTGCGTTTGCATTTTTTTGGCCCCTAAATTCATGGAGCACCCTAAATCGAACACTAAATGTGATCTTGAACCTCAATAAACGTAATCCAGTCGAGTCGATGGCGATAATACACCAGTATGGTATCCCAATCACCATAAACGTCAAAGGAAGAAGTAGAACACGATCATAATCATATGATGTATATTACATATTATATCTTTATGTTATTATATTATGATGGGTGCTATTTTTGTCTATTTCAGACAAACCTGTCTGTTTCATTTTATTTTCACTCATTTCATGTCTTTATATTCCACTTATTTTATGTATTAATTGAGTATTATTTTTGTATTGCTTTTCTTTGCTTAATTTATGTTTTTAATCATTAACTACATATGAATGTAGGCATTAAAAAAACAATGTTTTAAGGGCCGGAATGCTTTAATTATTTTTAATTAATTATTTTTTTCTGATGAGAAAATCTGATTCTGATTTTGAACAAATCGGAGTTTGAACGGCCTTCTGGGACCATTTAAGTTGGAATTCCAAGGTTACACTCCATAAAGAGTAGATACAGCATGAATATTGTGTCCATAAAATTGAACTCCGCCTGAAACGTTTTCTGTTTGTAGGCACTCACATAAAATGTCTGGACTTCCTGAGAGGGTCTGACTGAAGAACATTTCAGAACGTTTATGGCTACATTCATACTCCGCTTAAGTGTCCCATATCCAATTAGTCAGATTTTTATTGATCACATTTTGTTTTTAATGTGGTCCATATTATGCACTAGTCTGAACAGCTCAGCAATCATAGAAGAACAGACATGGTCCGGACATACCCCTTTAAAAGTTGGGTTCTCTGAGTTCTTTCAAGGTTCTAAATGATGGTTAAGAAGTTTTTCCTCTCAGATAATACCAATCACCTTAGGGTTGCTTATCCTGGGCTTTAAAACTGGCTCTCTTGAAAGCTTCTTTATGAGACAAAGTTCCTTAAACAGAATGAAATGCCATGGGTTTTAGACATTACAGTAACTACTGCAGATATTATAAGGTATTTAATGTACGGTAAAATACCTTGACACTTTACCTTGGTTAAGGTCAGAATGTGCTTGGAGCCTTTTCTAGATCATCTGAAACAAAGGAGCAGCTTAGAGTAGCCAATCCACCTACCTGTGCAGTGCAGTGCAATAGTTCTTAAACCTTTGCTCTAGAGCCCCCTATTTTCGAGCTCTCTGCAACCACGTACACATTTTTGGTTTCCAAACTCCACTAGGATTTACACAGGACCTTAGACCTTTACTTTTTTCCAACTTGCCTTGTCGGACAAATTACAAGAAAGTCCCTGTCCTGAACCAAACTCTCCAAACAAATCTTTACATTTTAAAGTGTTATGTGTAAATCATGAACTCACAAGCTCAGTTAAGGTTATTTATTCTTAAAATATGTGTGCATTCTTACAATGTTCTTTCATTTATTTTCATTTTGCTGTAAGATAAAACTTCACAAATCACCATGGTAAACCTAATGACTAAAACACTGTACCTATATAAAACTGCTCAAAATATTTCCACTCATTTTAAACTTTTTTATAAATACATTTCATTCTGAAGCTGTTATCTTAATGTTTTCCATGTACAAGGATAAGGATAATTGGAGATATAATGGGAAGCCTGTAAAATCTTACTCTTTTAATCAACTGATATGCTTAGTCCTTTTTACCTGCTATATACATGATGTGATGGAGAGATTTTCTAAGTTATAATTCGGAACAAAAACACTTTTGTCTACCTTGTTGGAATATTCCTTACAAACTTTGCAGGGCATTTTAGGTACAGAGTCAAAATCAAAATCAACCCACGAGTTTTACATGAGGTAATTAATGGAAGCTGAGAACTCGTTTTGCTTTGTATTCGTGCTTTAAAATGGTTTTACTTGTGAGCAGATAATATTAGTGCTTTGTTTTGATGGATTACACCATTTGCTGCTTGACGAGTGGCTAAATATTTGTGTGCTAAGTGACTTGACTTTCTCAGTCTCTGCACCGTTTTCACTTGGCCAGCTTACTAACGTTCATTTTCATGTTGGCATTCGGGCAATTGTCGTTGTTAAACCCTGACAAAATAAAGTGGAAATATACAGTGTAAATATTACAAGTTCCTTATAATATCTATAATGAATGTTTACAATTCTAACTGCACCCCATTGCCCCCTGCAATACCACCATGTCCCCCTAGGGGACAACTACCCACAGTTTGACAACCACAGTGGATTTGAAGTTGCAAAGGAAATCAGACTATAGACAAAACTCATAAACGATCTGAGTCATATGCTGAAGATATAATGCTAATGTAGATATAATGCCCATTGGTGCCTTCAGATGGAGTTCTAGCTGGAACATTTTGCGTTGTAGCCATCCACTTAGAGCTTTAAGAGCAACCCCCTGAGGTGTAAACTGAGGTACACTTCAGGGTGCTAGCTGAAACCATTTTGGGGTATGGTTCAGAGACACTTCTCCCATGTTCTGTATTTCATATTTATGATGCATTCCCAGAGGAAACCCACACACATACTGGGTAGACGTGCCAGATGCCACACAGAAAACTGAAGACGAGGATTGAATGGTGCCCACAGTTCATAGAGTTTACAGGTAATGAGTTTTTTTTTTTAAATAATAAAGGCTGCTTGCGTCCTGGACTAATTAATTAACCTCTGAGCAATGATGTGGTGGATGCTCTCTTCATTAGCAACATTATGTGCATGTATTGTTCGAAGTTTCCCACTGTTTTATCCATTCTCCTTGGTTTTTCCCCATAAGAATTTGAATTAGCTTCCTCTATAAATCACAAAATTGCCTGGACTTTCGGATTACCATCTTTGCCGGATGAATTCTCAATGAGCTTGTGAGCTCTTCGTGGCCTACCGCCTGTTCCACAGCACAGATCCCGGCAGCTCAAGAGAGGCAAAAATTAGATGAGCTTTCTGCGTCGGGGATGCATAAATTTCGCCGCGGCGCCATGTTAGCGGGTCTTTCGGGACCCCCGCAGCAATTACTATCAAAAGCCCTGCTTTATGTTGCCGCAGTCCACTTCCCCAGAGCTCCAGGCATGCCGCTCCTCATCACTGCTGCAATAAATCAATTTTCATCTCCACGCCACCGCTGCCATTTTACCAGTCTCCCCTCTCTGAGGCACACTCATCCTCCGAACGGACTTTCCCCTCCCTTCCTTGCGGCTCTCAGACAGCCCAGATTCGTGCCTGGCATGCTATAGAAAGCCACAGATCATTTACTGGCTCTTAATAAAAACACAGCAGCTTCCAGTGCAACATTAAATAAAAGCCTCTGAAATGAGCAACTCGCTTAAACCCAGAGACTCAATTTAAGCTTCCATTTGACACAATCAAAACTAAGTTAAGCATAATTGTCGTGTTGTTGTTGTGTTCCGTGCTCACGTATTCAACAACAGACTGACTCTCTGAGTTTTGTTTCATATTTATTCATGTATACAGCCAGGGTTTTAAGGTTGGTGTTCAGGAAAGCTGCACAAACTCGGCAGGACACCTGATGTAAACCTGAATAAATATTTATAAAGGCTTATTCCAACAGGTTTCATCGAAATCATTGCGTGCATAAATTTAGTTACTAGATTTTTATTGATATAAGGTTATACTGTGACATGTTCTGGGCTTACTGGCTATACATTACAATGACAACCAGTAGGAAATTTTGCTATACAACACACTGATGTTAAAGCTTAAAGGTTGTCCAATCAATGTCCATTTGAGGTCTTAAAAATGATAATAAATTATAATAAAAATCTGTATTTGAACCGAGGAAGTTTTGGTTCCAAAATGGATTAGGTATAAAAAAAAGGCAATTTTATGTTAAGCCTTTTTCTTTCAATTTTTAGGCTTAAAAAAACACCAAACTTTCCCCACTTACTGCTGGTTATAAGTAATTTCAACAGCTGAAATGAAGGAAAAGTAATCATTATTTATGTTATAATGGGCATTTCTACTTATAATGGGTATGGTAAGAATAAAGCTTAACATAAAAAATGATTACTTTCTATAAAATTATAAAATAAAATGTGTTAGGAGCCAATAATTCTATTTTTTTAACAGGTACCGTTTTTTTACATCTTGAAACCAGTTTAGGATCAGAACCAGGTTTTGGTACCCAAGCCTATTAATTTGTAACAACCTTATTGGTTGTGTGCTCGCTTGCCCATCAGCTCAGGTTTGATCTAGAAACTCTTGTAACTCAGTTGATGTGTTTAAATACTTTATGTGCAAGAGACTCATGCTTGTTAGTATGATTTTTTTGCTGCTTATTGGTATCTGGTATTGGTAACTGTTTTTTTAACAGGTACCCTTTTTTTACATCCTGAAACCAGTTTAGATTCAGAACTGTCACACTCACACTCTGCTCAGCGGACCACACCCGTGCACGCGCACGTTCTCTTTCTCCCACGTACTAACTGCACACACCTGAACCTCATTGCCACTCTCATTACACACCTCATATATTCATCCGGTTTGCCATTCAACTTTGCTAAGTCTCTTGGTCACACCCGAGTATACTTACCCTTGCCGATCGGATCTGTTTTCTCGTTTGTGATTTTGCCTGCCGTTTTGGATACCTTTGCCGTGCGCTGTGTTTTGACCCTGGACTGTTTTGGATTACGTATTTTGCCTGCCAATTTGGATATTAAAGCCTGATTTTTGTAAAACGCTGCATTTGCCTTCGCCATCTTCTTCGCAGTCGTCACAAGAACCAGGTTTTGGTACCCAAGCCTATTAATTTGTAACTACCTTATTGATTGTGTGCTCGCTTGCCCATCAGCTCAGGTTTGATTTAGAAACTCTTGTAACTCAGTTGATGTGTTTAAATACTTTATGTGCAAGAGACTCATGCTTGTTAGTATGATTTTTCTGCTGCTTATTGGTATCTGGTATTGGTAACTGTAAGTGCCCTTCGTAAGTCTATGTGCCTGTCCTATTGCAAGTAGTACTCCTTTGTTTAATCGCCCACTACTTGTATATTCTCTCTAACCTATGACTATATAAACTGGTTCACATTCACTCGTGGAGTCATAATTTCATCTAGCTGATCTACTGCTGATCTGTTGTTTGTAAAACTGTCTAGAAGTGCATTTTTGGCTTCCATCAAGCAAAAGTTTTAGGTCCATTAGGTCCACCATTCTCTCCTGTGAAGTGTTATGACTTTCCACTTGACAACGTCGGAACAGTACATGATTGTATTTTTTTAATTATTGGGAATTCCCATATATTACAAAAGGTTTAGACTAAACTTGAATTAATGTTGTATGATTAATTGTGGTGTTGTACAAAGTAAGAGCTAGCTTTGTTGCTTGCACCTGTTCATGTCTAGCCAGCTACATCAGAAAGTTGCTGCCTTCTTTTCGTCCCACGTCCCCTCTGCCTACCAGCTGGTTAAACACATACTTCAACGTCTCCTTTATTAATCTCCAATCGGACGTGCCAAGAAAACAAACAGAAATGGAAACCACCCCCTGATGTCTGGTCAAATTCAGAAATTCTCTGTCTAATGATGCCACCCAGCTTAACGCCCCTTCGCCTACCACTCTATATATCTGTCAGGTTGACAGGATGAAGAAGTCCATTATAAATCCTCATCTAAGAGGAGGACAGAAGCACAGGAAGAGCTGTCTTTGTTTTTCAGTTATTTTTTGTTTAGATTCACTTTGGGCAACTTTTGGACAGCACACCAACTTCAAGTCCATCAAATGAATCTAATGTGAAATGAACTCTTACCTCAAGTCTGCCTCTTCCATCAGCAATCAGATGTGTTTGTTTCTTATCTCTGCAACAAATTGGATCGAATGTAACTAGTAAGAACTTTGAACCTTGCATAGCCTTGAGATCATGCAGTAAAATCCATAATGTTGGCAAAAAAAAGCAGTTTTGTCCCAAGCAACTTTTTGCTTTTTGCAACATTTTTATCGCAAGATTTTCTGGCAGCTCTTCTCAGAGAACACAGGGCAAAAGAGCAAGTGTTCCCTGGGTAATATGCCAGTAGTTGAGGCACCATTGTCTGAAGCTCCTTCAGACCCAGCCAATTGTATAATGGTGGAACATCTTATCTGGTAAGATAGCACCCAGTATGCAGGCATCGGTCCCTGTGTTGATGGCTATTTGGCTGCTGCACCACCTGAACAGCGAGTGTCTTTACATTTTTCATCACTAAATAATGGAATTCTTAATTTGTGATTGATAATCATTTCACATATGCTATTACGTTCCATGTTTGCCAGATCCTACAAGAGAAACACGCATCCGGTCAATGAAAACTGTTCAAAAGAGGCAAAGTTTGTTTTAATAAGCGGACTTGGCAGGCATGTTTGATTCTACTAGCTAAGGATTTATTTGCGTGCATGTGCAGACTGAGAAAAATGATTGGAAACCAAACCTTTTATTGAGCTAAAATCCTGCTCTCCTTATATCGACTCTAGGCCTGTTTATCCGATCTGAGGGTTATAGGTACACTCTGTTTTATAGTGGTCAGACATACCAATGCTTTTAGTTTAAAATCTGCTATCTGGCAGTGAACATAAATACACATTCAGCAGAAATAATTCTAAATTATTCAAATAATTCCATGTTCTAATCTGTTAGGGTCATTAGGATGCGTTAAACACACTCCCTGTGGCATTATTCCTAAACATACATTCCCAGAACAGCACATGCAAAACCAAGACATTCATTCTTCTGGAATGGTTTTCCACTGCTTATGAATTCCACTATGTACATTGTTGCCGGGACGCCATCACCAACATTTCAAGTCGATTTCTTTGGCATCTGCCAAACACAGATGTCTCCCATAGCCTGCCAGATGGTGACATGTGAAACATCTCTCCAGAGAATGAGCCTCTTGAGGGTCTAATACTTTTGGCTTGATAATATTCAGCTTGTTTGTGTCTGTTTATCCATTAAACCTCAATATATGAAGCTTCTGACCAAATGTTCTCATGCTGTCTTGCTTCTGGATGGAATGTACCACTTGGCACTGGGTGTTACAGCTAAGGATAGATTACTTTGGCATTAATAAACGATTGTTTTTTCACACCTTGTTAGTGCACATGATCGATGATTGAAGTGGGCATCATTATTTGAAAGATGTTTTTTATTATTTATTCAAATTATACACCAGTTCTTCCTGGAGACCTACCATACAACAAAAACTCTTTCTACACAGGTTATGGTGGAATTGTGTATCTACACTTTGTAACTATGTAGATTGGATAGGGTTAAGACCTCTTTGATCTGAATTTTAGTAGCCATTCCTCCTGGCTTATAAAAAATAATTCTTTCACATTTTCTTACTGAAAACTTACTTACTGAAAGCTTACCCTGACCTCTTCATTTTTGCAATGGTACTTTGAGCTATTTTTTTGGTCCCATTGATCTGTCAACAGGTTGTAAATAATCGTAATAAGGATGATAAAAATAAGGATAATAAAAAAATCAATGCAAAGGATTTCTATTTCAATTAGTTTTGTTCATAGTTATGCTATGCTATAGCTATGCTCCTGAAAACATGTCAAGCAACAGTCCTATTAAGAATGTCCAGGTCGTCCTATTGATCGCTGTTTCTCTTATAAGGAAGATTGATCCCCCGTGTCCTGTACAAAATGGACGTCCCAGCTAAAACACAGTTTAACCTGTGTGTAGCTATATATTTGGCACCTGGTGCCTTGTTTGCAGCTAAAGTTTTGACAGCAGCTGTTTGTCAGTGTTGATAAGGTGGTGCAAGATGGTTCACAAAATTTCAGCTGCCATTTATTGCACCTGGTCCACGTCTGCTGACACCTCGCCATAAATGTGTCCAGATCAGGCTGGTGCTAATGGCTCAATACATGTGCTAGCTAAAGGAGCTATGGGTCGCCATTCGTTATTCTACTGAACATGAAAAGTAAACATCCAAAATGGATTACTAGAGGTTTTTTCCATTAACTTTTTTTCTTTGTATATAATGATGTTGCTCATTGGGTCAATTTTAGAATATATATAAAATCTAATGTTTAAAGGAATAAGATTAAAAGTATTCCATAGGTTTTTATCTATACTTACTTTATATATACTTAAACATACAGCCAGTTTAATTAAATACTTAAAATTTAACCTTCTTGTTAAATGTCCCAAACAGTCTAAAGGAGGATACATGTGAGAATATAACTTTAGCTCAGTCCTCTGCAGTCCAATCCTTATACTTCCTGCAGAAAGTCACCAAAGACACCAAACCATCCTCCAAAAGTCCTCGTCTTACTGTTTGTTCAGATCCATTCATACCTGCCCTCTGCTATGGTTAAGCTAGCTCTGCACTTGTAGTGACCCGATCCTCCATCCTCTTTAAGAGACGGTCCTGATGCTTGCTTGACTTTCTTGGGCGCCCTGAAGCCTTTTTCACTGCAATTGAACAATTTTTTTTTCCTTTTTGTTCTTGATGTTCTTGATGGTTTGACAAATGGTTGATCGGGTTATTATTGTACTGCTTTTTAAAGAAAACTTTAAAGCTACCAGTCTGTTCTTCTAATCAGCATGACAGAGTGATATCCACTGTCTTTCGCTTATTAACATTTTCTCCTAAGCTGACGAGATCATCACTGCAATGATGTTAGCAGGCCATTGAGTAGGGCTGAAATGCAGTCGTTTTTTGTGATAAGGTCATTTTCATGGCAGGGAATGACTTAGCAATTAATTGCAACCAACACCAACACTTCCAAAGCTGACTTTTGGAGAAGATGCTTGCCCAGTGGTTTACATATTATTACCTTCACATTACATCTTGAGAGGTAAAAGTCAGATATCTATTACATTTTTACCAAAACTTTATCATGTCGTTGGAAGTCTTTAAAAATGACATTGAAACCATACGAGACTGCCAGTGGTATTTAGAATGACCGTGTGTGGCATTTCGCTCCTGGAACACTGTAACTGATGGAAGAAATATGGAGCCACATGGTGTTGGTGTTTCTAATGCAGCGATTCCTCTCAGCCTTGTGAAGTGCAGAGTAAAACAGATTAACTGGCTCAGTGAGGCCATGACAGACATGCTGAGCCCACCAGGCCTGACGTGTCGATCTGGGGCGTCCTGCCGAGGCTTTAAAAATTAGGGCTGTGCTAGATGTATTTGATGTTGTCCTGCTTGCCGGGAAGCCTTAGTTAGCCTCCCGCAAGTTTCATATAATGTCTTTCCCGCTTTTAAATTTCAGGCTTTGTTTCCCTCTATTCTGAACTCGTTCCCTGTCCCCTTTTTCTAGATGAAGTAAGAAAAGGATCTGATCTTATTCTCTTCTCCATTTAGGCCTCATGGGAAGCTTTGTCTGTACAGTAATGTCATTGCTCTGCCTGAGTGAACAAACAAACACAAAAGAATGACGAGACATCAAGGGGAGAAAAAGACAGCCTCCGTTCTCTCTATTGAGGCAATATGCCTAGGGGAAATCTCTGTAGACCTTACATGAAATAGTTTTTTTTTTTTTTTTCACAGCCCATTTCAATATTGAAGCTTTGACGCCTCATTTTAGCACATAGGATGTTGGATTCTTCTCCCTTCTTGTTGTCTGTGGTTTATTACTGTATGTGACTCGTGACATTGCGGCAGCTGTTACCTCTCAATTCGCACGGTTGCTGTCATGAAAGACAGGGCGTGAATGTGTTACTTGGTACACTGGTAGGCACCCCTGCTACCTAGCGGGCTCAGACACTTTTTATACATAGACAAACCTCAGCAGACGACTCAATCATGTTACTTTGAAAATGACACCACTAAATATCTGTGAGCTGTTCTAATCCGCATAGCCACTCCAGCTCATTATTCCAATCAGACAGTTTCTGAGTGATGCAAGTATGTGGTGATTAGTATAGGCAATGAAGGAGCTACAATGTGATTATGAGTCTAATCTAAATGAAAATCTCGTGGTTTACATCACTTTAGCCTCACATCAGCCTCACATTAGCTTTACCTTATCCTCAGTATCCTGAGTCTCAATTTAGCTTCACTTCAGCTTCACTTTGGCCTCACTTCAGCCTCACTTTTGTCTCACGTCAGCCTCACTTAAGCTTCACTTTAGCTTTATTATCTAAAAGGATTATCTTATCTTACATTGGCCTCACTTCAATCTGACATTAACCTCACATCAGCTTTACTTAAGCCTCACTTCAACCTCACTTTAGCTTTACTTTAGCCTCATGTCAGTCTCACTTCAGCTTTACTTTAGCCTCATTTCCGCTTTACTTTAGCCTCACGTCAGTCTCACTTTAGCTTCGCTTAAGCCTCAATTCAGCTTCACTTTAGCCTCACATAGGTCTCACTTCAGCTTTACTTTAGCCTCACGTCAGTCTCACTTTAGGTTCACTTCAGCTTTATTATCTAAAAGGATTATTTTATGTTACTTTAGCCTCCCTTTAGCCTCACGTAGATCTTACTTTATCTTCTCTTAAGCCTCACTTCAACCTCACCTTAGTTTCACTTCAGCCTTACTTTAGTTTTACTTCAGCCTTACTTCAACCTCACTTTAGTTTCACTTCAGCCTCACTTAAGCTTTACTTTAGCCTCACATCAGTCTCACTTTTGCTTCAGCTTTATCTAAAAGGATTACATTATCTTACTTTAGCCTCATGTCAGCCTCACTTCAGCCTTACACAGCGTCCCTACATCCAGTGCGAATCATCATGTATTTCACGAGGACATAGGATTGGAATCCGAATTGCAGATTCCCCTATGCATTTCCTCCACGTATCTCCTTAGCATGTTCCATGGCAGAAACCACCCTCAGCTACTCATTTTAATACCTGTGCATGACCAAAAGTGTGTGTTACCATAAAACACCTAGTTAGGCTTATCAACATGGCACAGCCTTCTTATCTGCAGCATCTTGTGGTTGGGGGGAATTTTTAATGGCCAAAGAGCATCTTGGATGTGCAGGCAAAATGTAGAATGAAGCAGAGAATGCAAATGTGGTTTAGGCAAGTCAGGTCATGCAACAAAACTGGTAGTTTTGTATTAGAAACAAGGAAGTGAATCAGAATGGGGGAATAAATTACCATTTGTATTAGGGTGACCAGATTTGGGTTTCTGAAAAGAAGGACACCTTTTTTTTTTTTTTTTTTTTTTTTTTTTTGGCAGGGGCTCATCAGTGTATCGGTGTATGATATGACACAAATGACATGTTTTCTGTGTAAAAATTGCATTTACTGATCAGCACAAAACAACATAGTACACTAACAAAAACATATGTACAGCAACAAAAACATACACTCACATTTTTTGATAGACTAAGTAAAAAAAAAGAATACTAATAAAAAAGAAAAGGCTCAGCCATTTGCAAAATAGAGAAACCAGGAATGGAGTGGAATGGAACGGAATGGAACAGAGTGGCAATTCTAATCACAATGCACTGTACATGTTTTATGTTTAAGGCAGTCGAAAATCCCGGACGATTTTGAAATTCCCCCTGACATTTTTTTAGGTCTCAAAAGTAGGACATGTCCGGGAAAAAGAGGACGTCTGGTCACCCTAATTTGTATGTCCATGTAAGCTACTTTGCTGGTTAGCATCCTGTGTTTCTAGGAATGGCTCTAGATATGCTGTTTCCCTAGAATATTTCCAGACTCCCTTGTGCTGCTTTTGGTTCTATTTTACAACATGACTGCTTGGACATTGCACACTGCTTTAGTTTTGTCTTGTTAAGCGAAACAATGTGCAATTAGTTTATGCAAGTTTTTAACTGCGGTCGTACTGACATGCTGGCTAGTTATTTGTTTAGATAATGAACAAAAATCAGATAACATGACTAGGGGTGGGTGATATTGCTCTAAAATAATATCACCATATTTAAGGCTACTTTTGCGATAACTATATATTCTGTGATATATTTCAACAATTGCAACAAACTATATTTTATGCTTTAAAATGGCATTTTTTACTTTTCCCATACTGCATGCTTCTGCTTGAGGGGGTGACACGGATTTTATTTGTTTCCCTCTTTTGTTGTTACAGACTTTTAGCATAGATTACATATTACTCTAGTTTGTTGTACATCTAATATTTCTTATCAAAACCATCTCCAAGTTGCTTCCCTTTTTGGGACAAACCACCCCACATCAGAACCATTTTCTGCCATATCTCTTTCTCTGCCTGCTGGATGTACGCTAAACACTGTGTAAATGCAATGCTTCCTTATGTAAACGTCAGAATATCGCGATATGGATGTTTTATATCGTTTAAAACATTATAAGAATGGTAAGATATAGCATACATTAAGAAAAGCATTGACTTGAATGGGATTGTAATGAAAAATATGATAGAGAGACATTAAACATCACTGATAATTTAGCAATAAGAAGAGATGGTAATAAACTTGATATCAGAATGGGGCAATTAATTAATATTTGTGTGTCCTTCTAAGTGACATAAGTAATTAAGACAATGTGTTTTAACGTTCTTAATGTTTTTAATGCTTGTAACATCTGAGTGCAGAGAAAAATAATGATTGAGCAGACACTCTTCAACTTACACATCACTGATAATGTAGCAAATGGCAGAGAAAATAATAAACATGATATGTGGAGGGATAGCTGATAACACTGGTCAACAAATTTTCAAAAGTTGTTTGTTTCTGAAATGAAATGAGTCATTCCCTAATGATTTTT